>SEYY01023935.1:32500-52500 GCA_009176605.1 Armadillidium nasatum | reverse complement strand
TATTTTATTGCACTTATTATTATTTTACTATTTTATATATATAGTTGTGAATTTATATTTTGATTATATTTTAAAATAGAAATTTTTGAAACTTAGATTGTGCTGAAGACGGACCGCGATAAGGTGCGAAACGTTCACAATATAATAAATTAGATTGAGGTTCACAAGGAACAAAGCTATTTCAACTTTATTAATAAGAAAATATGACGAAGCCACATTAAAGTTATTCAGAAAATTTCAATCTACATTAAAGAAGAATAAAAAAGGCCAAATTGGATCATTGCTTTCTTTCAATTTGTAAAGGTTATAATTATATTTCTAAATTTATTCGATTCAAGTTTTATAAAACAGAAGTTAATGAAATCATCTTTGTATAAATCATGGACTTCTAAACTTCTTCTACGAGAACTAAACTCTAAACCAAAAAATGGCTATATTTCTATACTTATTTTAGATATTTCCAAGATTATAAATGTATAATATATAATATATATAATATAATATATATATATATATATATATATATATATATATATATATATATATATATATATATATATATATATATATATATATATATATATATATATTATATATATAATTTAGTTTATATATATATATATATATAATATTATATTATATATTTTATATTATATTATATTATATTATATTATATTATATATTATATTATTTTATATTATTATATAAAAATATTTATTTAAAAAGATTTGGAAATATCTTAAATAAGCCTTGAAATATAGCTACTCATTTAAGTCCTTGGGAAATCTATACAAGATCTTCAATGTCCAAAGTTGAATGATATCCACAATGGCAGAAGTCTATCAATAATCTAAAGCACATTAGATATGAATAAAAATTTATATTTTATACTGTATATTGTTCTAAATCTAAATACGTTAACGAAATATTTTTTGCATCATCAATGGAAATGTAATGGAAGCTCCAAGCCATTTGAAAATCAATTCATAAATATTACTCAGCTACTGAAATCGCTAATGACAGGTTTTCATTTTCAGGGTTATCGCAAAGGTGTGATGAATCGTGTTTTAAAGGCTATATGTTGTAAAATATTACCTTGATAACAGAAACGCTTAGAAGTGAAATAGACAAAAAATATTTGACTATTTAGAAGATAATTATATTTTAACAGTACCAACCTCTTTGGTATCTACGGTATTCATTAATGTTTTCCCCGGAATCTTTCAATTTCCTTCAAAGCCAGCTGTTGAAATCATAGATGAACAGGAAGATTGGCTGGAAAAGGATTTGAGAACCAGAATCAAAGATCAGGTATGAAAAACTACAGTAGATCCTACTGTAACTGATGCAGTGAATTTTATCATGACACCAAGCAGTGAAGATAAACAACATATTAGATACAAAAACAAAGCTGATAAAATTCCTTATTTTTTCAGTTTAAAAATTCAAGAAACCCTAATGCTTGTGTATACTGCGAAAGGTTAAGTAAAATAAAAAAAATATATTGTGAACTTGCCCCTCACAATCATAGTATATGATGGAAAATCAAGTCTTAGGGCTAAAAATTGTATGATATTTTTACCTTTAAAAATGGTATTTAGGATATCTAGGATAGAAAAATGGTAGGCGAGGTCCCCAATTATATCTTCAGAATAACAGGAAAGTTTTTTGATGGTAGTGAACATCTGAATCGCTAAAAAAAAAATTTGATGGATCATTAACATACGCAACGACTGTTAGGTTATTAAAAGTACATAAAAATCTATTATTAATATAGCTTATAAACTGTCTTCGATATTTACACACATGAACGCACACACACACACACACAAGCACACCCACGCGCACACATAAAACACACACACACACACACACACACACACACACACACATATATATATATATATATATATATATATATATATATATATATATATATATATATATATATATATATATATATATATATATATATATATATATATATATATATATATATATATATATATATATATATATATATATATATATATATTATATATATATATATATATATATATATATATATATATATATAAAATGATGCGTATAGATTTGAGACTAAGATTTATAATTTGTTTGTATGAGGAGCGCAAAGAATAAAATGCCTTTAAAGAAAGAGATTTATGAGTGTTTGGTGAGCCGTTTGGGGACTAAGAAGCCCCATCAGTTACACTTTTTATTTCTTTGACGTTCTTACAATAACTTTATTTATATTTTACTTTAAACTCTATTTAAACTCTATTCACAAATTACAGTCACATTTAAAAACAGTCTGATATATATATATATATATATATATATATATATATATATATATATATAATATATATATATATATATATATATATATATATATATATATATATATATATATATATATATATATATATATATATATATATATATATATATATATATATATATATATATATATATATATATATATATATATATATATATATATATATATATATATATATATATATATATATATATATATATATATATATATATATATATATATATATATATATATATATATATATATATATATATATATATATATATATTATATATATATATATATATATATATATATATATATATATATATATATATATATATATATATATATATATATATATATATATATATATATATATATATATATATATATATATATATATATATATAATATAGAAAATAGAGAAATTAGAAAAAAAAAAATGATTTAGTATACCTTAATTATTTTTAAGGATGAAATTATTTCTTAATCTTAAGTAATAGTAATTTTTATTCTTTTAACACCCCCTCCTTGAATAGGGCTTTGCCCGTGAGTGGTGGTGAATGTGTAAAAAAAAAAAAAAAAAAAAAAAAATAGGAAATCAATAATTAATAAAGAAAAGATTAAAAATACACTCTAGATGAGCATATTAAATTTACTTTAATTTCATTAAATTTAAATATTATCAAAGAAAAAATTAATAAATTCGACTAGGAAATGAAATTTAAAATAATTTCGGACAGAATTTAAAAAAAAAAAAAAAAATAAAAAAAAAGACAATGTTGAATACTGTCAAACATATCTGTGGAGTGTGGACTACCTAAAATAGACAGAAACACTTAAAAAAAATTCCCTTCTGCCACGAGTCGTATCTATTCCTGCTTAAAGGTTAGACATGGTATGTTATCTTTCGATTCCTCAATAAAATTCTTCGTCTGTGGCTGAATAAGTTTTTATATAGATAAATCTATCAAAGAAGCGATGAGTAAATTAACTGACATCGAAATCAACAATGTTGATATACTTACTTCATTAGGTACTGAATCCTTTTTTACTGTTGATGAGGTAGTTGAAACTATTGATATTATCTTTGATAGTACGTGGTATTCTAATAACTGTATTCCCTCTAGATTTTCGGAAGGACAAATGAAAAATTTATTGCTAATCTGTTACACTTAAAAATCATTTGAATTTCAAAATAAATTTTTTTTTATAAATATACAAAGTGTATGTACTCGATTCTTGGCCTTTTTTCATCGATCTTTATTAATTAGAAAATGTCATCTTTGAAATAAACAATAATTTAACCCTACATAACATATTACATATGGTGATGTTACGGATAAGATATTTTTGACATCCGTTGTTGTGAATGTAATGTAGATGTCAGAACCTAAACATTCGTGGATGTGAATCTTCTTTCTGTTCATCCTGAAAAAGCAGTTGAGAATCTTCAGTATTTTATCTGTAATATTTAATCGTGTATTAAAATTTTAAAAGTGTAAAAACAAAAGTAATTTTTAAACATTTGATATATCTACAGGAGACGGACAAAATAATATGAACACCATGATAAATATTACACATTTTTCATGTTAGCGAAACCTGCGTAAGTATGAGCGGTGAGAAGCGTATTTATTGAGCAGTTTATGTGTTAAGCTACTCTGATCTGTTGTTGACAAAGCTGAGCTGTTCATTTGCATCTTGTTGACACTCCTGAACAACAAATCCTTTTAATTTCGAAACTGCATGTCCGTGAGCTTAATGGTCTCGGCAAATCTTCGCGACTTTGAAGTGAGGATCTAAAACGGTAGCGATTGAGAGTATCTTAGACTTCTTGATGTTTACATACTGCATGTGTTAATCATCTCCATACAAATTACATATTAGTGTATTTAAACAAACTCTGTCATGTTATTTTGACGAAGCGGATCTCTGTATTTTACAATTTTTTTCGTAAAGTGTGCACATGGAAAATACCTCGCTTATGCAGCTTGTTTCTTTCTCTGCATTGTTGTTTCAAAAAAGTGAAAGCAGAAAGTTCAGTGATTCAATTAAATGCCTGTCATTCGGTGTCAGTTTGTGAGAATAACTCACGGTGATAGCCTGTTTTAGCTAAAGTAGACGGCTAAATTCATTTTTGGTACTTTTCCACCGTGTAGCTTGCCTACGAAGGAAAACAAGAGGCTGTTGATTTAGTGCGTCAAATGCTTTGCGAAGAGCTTCTTTGTATTCCTGTTTGTTAGTAAAATCCTTCTCGACATTGCTAGCACGCTCAAGCATTTCAACTACTGATTTCTGCGCCAAACCCCCCCCCCCTTAGTGAAGTAGGATTAAGTGAAGCAAATGCAGAAAACAGTTAGCATCGTCAACTTGCACAACTCTCATGGATGATGGATGACACCATGTTTGCAGCTGGATCACGTAGTACAAGATGCAGCTTACCTTGGAGGTCCCACTGCTCAATTATGCTTCGAAGATCTGCGGCGAAATTTCCGGCCGTGTGGCGATAATAAGCTGGCTTTCATTGCAGAACGACCATTTTTCGTTGCCAGTTAGAATCAATTAAATGAATGACAAGACTCAAGTACGATTGCTGAGTGGTGAAATTCCAAAAAATCAGTGTCAAAGCAAAACGATGACAGTTCTTCAGACAACAATAGTGAAATTCTGCATCTTACTGCTTCGTAGATCTACGGTATGATTAAATTTCGCAACGTTTCTTCACGCGGCATCTCGTTTTTATATTGGAGACCAATATTTACAAAGCCAATAAATTTTAGAAAATGCTCGTTGTCCACAGGTTTGTAAGGCAGTGTTGAAGTGCATAACCAGTTCACTAAAAGGCAGTCTGACTCATGGCAGTTCTTTGCAGAACCGCAGTAGGAATCCATAGGCCCAAAGACAGACTGGCGACTGAACAGTTTGCGATGTTGAACTAGAAGAATCAAGATCAACGTCATCGTTGAAATCAGGTTCGCTGCTAATAACTTCAGTTTCCATTTCTGCAGCATTTTCACTGAGTGACTGCTTTGAAAAGTTCGCTTTCCCAGTCATAAGAGCATATATCAATTGGAAAAGTGTTTTTGTTTTGTTTTTGTTTTTTTTTGTTTTTTGTTTTTTTTTCATATTTTGAAACCTTTTTGTTCTGTAGCTTTCTAAATTCTTCAAATTCCTTTTTATGCTTCAAATGCAAATGAACACTCATTTCTTTTGTCGGACCGCTACTCAACTTGATGTTTGCGGATGACGTACCTCTGCATGGCTTCAGTTGACAAACTGTAATGCCCTTCCCCCGTGCTGTTCGGCTTAAGTACTGCCAAAAGGCACTTCTCGGCATTATAGAACGCTGAAGAAATATATATATATATATATATATATATATATATATATATATATATATATATATATATATATATATATATATATATATATATATATATATATATATATATATATATAAAAGGATGGGCTGAAAAATATCAACTGTTGATGCGTTACTTAGCAACGGAAAGTGGTATAAACATGTTCAGACTTGCGTTCGAAAGATTGAAGCTTGTAGAATAGATCTGAAATGCGAACGGAATTGTTATTAGGTTTTATTGTTGTGTAGTGATAGAAAAATGGAAGCTAATAGTGATACTTTGTTGAACCTACGTGCAGTGATTGAATTTTTGCATGCCGAAGGTGCATAGAATGTGGCTAAAATTTATCGTCATTTGCTCGAGGTGTTTAAAACGGACACTATAGATTTTAGCAACGTTCCTTCGATGGGTCAGTAAAGCAACTCTTTTCAATAAAGATGAAATGTCAATTCATGATGCTTCGAGAAGTGGTCGCCCCATTACAGTGACCACTGACCAACATCATGCCCTCATTATTTGATATATTACACACACACACACACATATATATATATATATATATATATATATATATATATATATATATATATATATATATATATATATATATATATATATATATATATATATATATATATATATATATATATATATATATATATATATATATATATATAGTTGCTTATCTGACAATTCGGGAGAAATTCGATTTCTTTTTTCAGTGTAAATGTTTCTTCTCGTCTAAACATTCTTTCACAAAAATATTTGAACAAGGAGCAGAAAAGTCCTTTTTTTTGTTGGTCAGGTAGAGAACTTTGTTGATATTTAAACTTATTCTCTTTTCACCTCAAATGAGTCATCTGGTGCATCGTCTTCTGTTGATTTTCTTTTCATAAGTGGAGAGGAAGAGGTAATTCTCGACCTCATTATTAATTTCTTTTTCTAACTTTTTTTCTTCTTAAAACCACTGCTACTATGTCTCGTTTGATTTTTTATCCTTCACTTTAATTCCTTTCTTATGAAGAATATCTGAATCATCTTCAGTTGTTTCTATTTGGTTATTTTCATCGGACGATGACCTGTGAGACATTTCACTGATGCATTATTCCAAAAGGCAAAATGAGTCTCTTTTTGAGCGTCTTTTTCTTCTTCTTTTTTTTAATAAAAAGTTCACATCTCATGAGCATTGCCCTATTCGAGGAGAGGAACTTTTCTAGGTAGTATATACCTAGGATCCCCAAGTGGGATCGAACCGGCGCCCTCAAGCACGTGAGTCAATCACTCTACCGTTTGAGCCACGGTAGACGGCTGTTTCGTTGATAATATTAGAATGAGGGGAAGAACATCGATCTTCCTGACTATCTGAATATGAAGTGAATGTCCTACTTTCTTTTCTTTTTAGTTTTAAATTTATTTTCCTCTTTTTTTTTAAGCATTACTTTTATTTCATAATGTTCTTTCTCATCAAGTTGAGCTAATTTATATTGTGGGTTTAAAACTGTTGCCTGTATGCTTTTTCTTTCCATTAGTTAGATAAAAAATGTTCTTTTAATGAACACAAGAGTTCCTCGTTCATTGTTTTAACACCACTATCTTTCCAAGATTTTGAAAATATATTTTTGAAAAACATTCACAGGAGGTCAAATAAATCTGGACTATCACCACTTCCATTTTTTTTTTTTTTTTTTTTTTTTTTTTTTTTTTTTATTATTTTTTTTTTTTTGTTAGTTTTTTCATATAGTTATAACATTTGAAAAATATTTTAATTAACTTAAATTGATTGGCAGTCAGTAGCTCTAGGTTGCTCTTAGAGTTTGAAGAATAAATAATTTTGCAGTTTTATGTTCTACAAATCTTTGTAACAGAGTATGTCGAGTTCCACTTTGTTTTAATATCTTCTGAGATATTATTTATGTATTGGTAGTTTCTAGGACTTCTGGATTTCACTTAATCGTTATTATATATATATATATATATATATATATATATATATATATATATATATATATATATATATATATATAATATATATATATATATATATATATATATATATATATATATATAAACAACTTGTCCCATATTTTCTAACATTTTTGTTCTTTCAATTTCTTAACGATTTCAATGTAAACCTTCTTCCTGTATCGTTATCAGTAACAGCTCCACTGCTTCAATTTTCACCTCCTTCCTCCTATGAGCTGTTACTTCTCTCTAAGCTCATTTCAGTCTATTCACAATTTACTTCAATTATTTATATATATATATATATATATATATATATATATATATATATATATATATATATATATATATATATATATATATATATATATATATATATATATATATATATATATATATATATATGTATGTTTTTTATTCTATTTTTATTATACTGTTGCCAAAAATTCTGGAAGAAAATAGAATGATAAATAATGGAGCGATAAAACGGTCATAAATTACATAGAACTGCCCTTTTGGGGTTTGTGTTACGCGTGGATAAATATAAACAAATCACTTGTTGTGTGTCGCGTGTTGGTGGCCTTGCTTGCGACTTTGCTCCTTGATTGCGACTTTGCACCTTGCTGCGACTTGGTTCTTGCAATGGGAGGGGTTCTGTGGATAATATATATATATTTTTTTTTCTAAGATTTCGGTTTCGTACTGGTTTTAATTCGTTTTACATTCATTATATATATTATAATATATATATATATATATATATATATATATATATATATATATATATATATATATATATTATATATATATATATATATATATATATATAGCATATATATATATATATATATATATATATATATATATATATATATATATATATATATATATATATATATATATATATATATATATATATATATATATATATATATATATATATATATATATATATATATATATATATAATATATATATATATATATATATATATATATATATATATATATATATATATATATATATATATATATATATATATATATATATATATATATATATATATATATATTATATATATATATATATATACTATATATATATATATATATATATATATATATATATATATATATATATATATATATATATATATATATATATATATATATATATATATATATATATATATATATATATATATATATATATATATATATATATATATATTGGGAAGAAATATAATAGGATGGGGTTCTGGATTAGAAGGAAATTCTTATATGAATAACACTATAATTCAAATTCCAAATTAAAGGAAGACATATCCACATATAATACAATGCTTAAAAGCATTTATGGCATAGATAATGTAGGAATATATATATATATATATATATATATATATATATATATAATATATATATATATATATATATATATATATATATATATATATATATATATATATATATATATATATATATATAATATATTAATATATATATATATATATATATATATATATATATATATATATATATATATATATATATATATATATATATATATATATATATATATATATATTCACGTGCTTGAGAGCGCTGTTTCGATCCCACTTGGCAGGATTCTATGTATATACTGCCTAGAAAAGTTCCTTGTTTTCGAATAGGGCAATGCCAGTGAGATGTGAACTTATATATATATATATATATATATATATATATATATATATATATATATATATATATATATATATATATATAATATATATATATATATATATATATATATATATATATATATATATATATATATATATATAACATTTAGATCTGCAGCATAAAAGTTGTTAATATCAATGCTTCATCTTTATATTAATTATTTTTTATGGAGATAAACAAAATTACACGTATTTTAATGAGTTTTCTTGAAATTATTTAATTACATATATGCGTTGGTGTGGGTGTGGGTGTGGGTGTGGGTGTGGGTGCGGGTGTGGGTGTGGGTTTGGGTGTGGGTGTGGGTTTGGGTGTGGACGTGGGTATGGGTGTGGGCATGGGTGGGTGTGCTTGTGTTTGCATAAACAATGTTTGTGAGTATGTGTGTGTTAAAAAAAAAACATATATATATATATCATTTGCATATTTTAAGTTTTAAGTAATTATATATTAATAGAACATAAAATGAGGCAAAATTAAATAAAATAATGAGATATTAACGAAGTTAAAGTAAAGAATGAATATTTTTATTCTTATTTGTTCATCTTCGAAGTGTTATTCTTACAATAATTCTTGCAAAGATCTTCAAATTTCCTCTTTCTTTGCTGCTAATTAGGAGTAAGTCCAATTAGTGTTTAATTTAGTTACATCTTTAATAGTCATTATTTGATTATAAAATAAAATTCACTTTTCTCTCTCTCTCTCTCTCTCTCTCTCTCTCTCTCTCTCTCTCTCTCTCTCTCTCTCTCTCTCTCTCTCTCTCTCTCTCTCTCTCTCTCTCTCTCTCTCTCTCTCTCTCTCTCTCTCCTACTAAGTAACTAAACCAACTAACTAAAACTAAGGAAAATTAACTAATTAAGTCTAAGTAAAACTAACTAACAAAACCAATAAAACTAAATATAGTTAACTAAAACTACTAACTGAAACTAAATAAATAAAAATAAATAAATATGAATGTTTAAACATTTTTAGTTTTGTTTTCTAAATCAATTTATTAACATATTTTTTGTAACTAGAAATAGTCTTTGGTTTTTTTACAATAAATACCCAAAACACAAATAGAAAAATATAAATAACAATATTTGCAAAACACGATTGATAAGGATGTTGAAAAAGTCTGAAGATGGTTTTGTAGTCACGTGACTTGTTCAAAATTAGTTGGCTGTCCTTTTTTTGTCAAATTTTTTAGTTGGTTGTCCTTTTTTAATGTCCATTTTTTTTATTCACAATTTTGAAGCACGTGTTCCTTTTTTTTCTCTACTAACTCAGATGATTTGTGTTTATCGGTTCCGAAGTTTTAGCTACTTTTTATTTTGTTTTTAGCGACTTTGCTTTGCGTTATGTAAAGGTGGTCGTAAATTTCCCTTTGAGACAGACAGTGACAAGCATAGACTAGGCTCTTGGGAAAACTCCACAAACACTTCTAACGAAAATTCTACTTTTTCTCCTTTTATATAGTTAAAAAAAGATATATATATAATATATATATATATATATATATATATATATATATATATATATATATATATATATATATATATATATATATATATATATATATATATATATATATATATATATATATATATATATATATATTATTTCCTCTGGTGGCAAAGGCTAGAGGCCCACTAATTTCCACTAAAGTTAGAGGAACATCGAAATTATAGTCCAGTTAAAAGTTGACATGTCTCTATACACGCGCTTGAAGGTGTGCATATCAAAGGAAGTTGGAAAAATAGATAAAGGGTTGTAGTTCCAGACTTTAACAGTAGAGTACATAAAAGATTGCGCATAGCTGTTAAGTCTGGGGTCAGAGAGTTGGACAGAGAAATGAAATTGTATAGAAAGACATGTAGCACGAGCTCTTCTCAGTGGAGGAGGCATGCTGCGGGAGAGTTCTGAAGAACAATGTCCGTTGTAATAAAGATGGTATAGAGAGAACGATGCAACAATTCGAAGGAGAGAAAGACATTAGTGAATATTAGTGAGAGCGATGGAGTTGATAAGACGTAAAGTACTAGACTCCACCCTTTCCAGGGTTGAACCACCTCAGATATGAAATGGCATATTCCATACAGGGGTGGTGAACAACACCCCTATAAAGAGCAAACAAGTGAAGTGTCAGTGAATAATTCTGAAGGCGCCTTTCAAACATTCAAATAATTTTTTCTTTCACACTAACTTCTTTAAAAAAAAAAGTAGAAACTTCTCTTGCGGAAAATTTGCATAGATAAGTCGTTAACGTCAGCACACAAATTCTCTCTCTCTCTCTCTCTCTCTCTCTCTCTCTCTCTCTCTCTCTCTCTCTCTCTCTTCAAATAAATTTCTATATATTAATCAAAGACCTTTAAACCACTGTAAATCCGTTAATTAACTGTGCTTGGTACCTTTCTGCAAGCTATGTAAATTAGAAATTAGCTTTACGATTGTTATAATGTATGAATAAGAAATATAAATAATTAAAAAAAAATATAAAAATCTTATTTGTCATAAATGTTTTTTTTTTTTAATTAAATATTTATTCGTTAAAATGTGTAATGTGATTATAATATATATAATTTAATTGCCTAGAAAATTTCGTCTCCTCGAATAGGGCAATGCCCGTGAGATTTGAAATTTTTAGTTTAAAAAAAAAAAATAAATAAATAAAAAAAAAAAATAATACTACAGAGTTCAATCATTGCATTAAGTTGTCCTAAATAAAAAGTTGATTTCAGGATAAGAAGGAAATAAAGGGATTTATTTGAAATGTTAATAATAATTTTGATCTGTGAAAAGAGACTAAGAATGCACTATTAATATTTTATTATTATTATTATTATTATTATTATTATTATTATTATTATTATTATTATTATTATTATTATTATTATTACTCACATATCGCTTAAAAACATAGCCAACACTTACAACATTCCACGCTATTTCAACACATACAATATCACATTCTCTCTAAATTGCTCCTACAGAGAAGGTCGCCTATCAAGAATTTGAAACCACGCCCACCGGTGGAAAAAATAAACTTGATTGGTCTGTACCGGAGCAGGGTTTCCCTATCCAAAACCCAAATAATCTGTGTAACTTATCATCTTGGTCAGAAATAACATATAACTTAATCAATTTCCCTGGCTAAGAACTACACTCCTCGAATAGGGCTCTGCCCGTGAGTGATGGTGATAAATTTAAAAAAAAAAAAAATTTAAAAAAAAAAAAAAAAAAAAAAAAATTTTAATCAGATTTTTCTACAATTGTCATTTTTATTATTATCACATTTCTATTAATGCTATTATCATTATGATCATTATTATTAACTATTTTTAATTATAATTAGTGTCATTATTATTATTATTATTATTATTATTATTATTATTATTATTATTATATATTATTATTATTTTGAATATTATTATGGTCGCTGAAAATAGTTTTTATTAATATCAGCAATTTCAGTGGCGTGAAGTAATAATATTTTACTATCTTTTGCTAATATTCCTACTTTAATATTTTCATTCCATGGATATGTAATTATGATTATCATAACTATAAATATGCATCATCAGAAATATTATTATTATTATTATTATTATTATTATTATTATTATTATTATTATTATTATTATTATTATTATTATTATTATTATATTAATATTATTATCATTTTTTTTTTTATTATTATCAGTGTTATTATTTAAATTCTTCTTCTTTTCTTCCTTCTTCTTCTTCTTCTTCTTCTTCTTCTTCTTCTTCTTTCTTCTTCTTCTTCTTCTTCTTCTTCTTCTTCTTCTTCTTCTTCTTCTTCTTCTTCTTCTTCTTCTTCTTCTTCTTCTTCTTCTTCTTCTTTTTCTTTTTCTTTTTCTTCTTCTTCTTCTTCTTCTTCTTCTTCTTCTTCTTCTTCTTCTTCTTCTTCTTCTTCTTCTTCTTCTTCTTCTTCTTTTCGTCTTTTTTCTTCTTCTTTCTTCTTCTTCTTCTTATACTTCTTCTTCTTCTTCTTCTTCTGTTATAGGTGACTCAGATATCAAAGTTGTCGGTGAGGAAAAGGATTTTGGAGTTTTAATCAGTAAAGATTTAAAATTTGCAAAAACAATGTGCTGATTCTGTTAAGAAGGCTAATAAAGCTTTAGGTTTCATTGCTAGAAATTTTGAAATAAATCTAAAAATATAAAACTTTCTTTATAAATCGTTAGTTAGACCTTATCTGGAATACGTGGTATTCCAGATAAGGAAGTAAAGTTTTGGAGTCCATATCTCAAAAAGACATAGATAAAAATCATAAAAATCATAAGTATTTAAAATAACGGCAACTAAATTAATATCAGAATTGAGAGGTAAATCATATGTGCAACGGTTAAAGAAGTGGATATACATTATATAGAAACAAGAAGATTGAGAGGAAAATTAACAGAAGTATTTAAAATTCTAAATAAATTTGACAACGTTGATTATAAGCAATACTTTCGGTACGACTTGAATGACCTAACACGTAGCAAGCAATTTCAAACAAACATAGCAAAGAAGTTTTTTACATACGATGTGATTAAAAAATGGAAAAGTCTTTCTTATCAAATAGTGAACAGCTACAACATCGAATCATTCAAGAAGAAATTGGATGTACATTTTAAGGAAATTGGTCTATGAGCGTATAGTTCAATAGTGATTATTTAACAACTAGCCTTGAGTGGACTGTAAAGTCTTTGCTAGTCAGTGTTTTCTGTCTTCTTCTTCTTCTTCTTCTTCTTTTTCTTCTTCTTCTTTTTCTTCTTCTTCTTCTTCTTCTTCTCTCTTCTCTTCTTCTTCTTCTTCTTCTTCTTCTTCTTCTTCTTCTTCTTCTTCTTCTTCTTCTTCTTCTTCTTCTTCTTCTTCTTCTTCCTTCTTCTTCTTCTGAGAATATGTACAGTTTGAAAAATTTGAGAAATTATTTTTATTATTATTTAAAATTATTATTATTATTAATATTATTATTGTTATTATTAAACTTTTTTATTATTATTATTATTATTATTATTATTATTATTATTATTATTATTATTATTATTATTATTCCCATTACTATTTTTATTACTATTTTTGTTATTAATATTAATTTTATTATTATTAATATTACTATTATTATTATTAAAGTTATTAGTAATATTATTAGGCTTTTTTAATGTTTCAGTTCCCTTCCTTTTATTCTTTTCCCCTTTCTTTGCTTTATTTCCCCTCTCCCCCTTTCTTATTCCTCTTATGCTCCCCTTCATCCTTCTCATTTTCGTCTCATACTTCCTCTTCTTCTACTCTACTTTCCCTTCCTTACTTTATTTATTTTACTTCCTGAAGCATACAGATAGACAAGCTTACAAACAGACGTACAGAGAGACAGAAGTATGCAAGCAGAGAAACAGACAAGCAAACAAACGGAAGAGAGACAAACAGATTGATAAGTCACATAAAGAAAAAAAAACAAACAGACATGGCATAAAAGGAGAAGTAAAAATAAATTAATTTAAAAAATCTTTGGAAAAACAAGAAAAAAACAAAAATAAAAAAAAGAACAAAAAAAAAACAGAATAACAAAAAAAGAGAAAAGAAATAAGGACAAAAAGAATTAAACCTTTAATTCTTTTCATGAAAATAAGAACAAAAACGAGAAAAAGAATTTAAAAAGAAAAAGCTTAAATATATTATTTAAGTATTATTATTCTTTGAAACAATCAAACTTTAATGAACCATAGAATTATTATTATTATTATTATTATTATTATTATTATTATTATTATTATTATTATTATTATTATTATTATTATTATTATTATTATTATTATTATTATTATTATGTATTTGTTATATATTATTATTACTGGATTTTACTGATATTGTATTATTAATATTGTTATTATTATAATGTTGTTGTTACTTCTCTAATGCACGTGATGATACACTCCAGCAGGCAACACTGTCTCTGTAATTATTACTAACGCTACTGTAAATGATATTGGTCTATTCATTTTATTGATTTTATTATTACTATTATTCATCAATTATTATTTTATTATTACTATCGTTATTGCTATTATTATTACTACTATTTTTGTTATTTTTATTATTATTATGTTTGGTATTGTCTTTACATTTATTTTTGATAATTCTATTAATACTCTTAAATTATTGCGGTAATTGAAGTTAGCTTTGAAATCAGTACTATAAGCCTTATTACTGTTTATATTAATTTATTATTATTATTTTTATTATATATTTTATTATAAATGTAGTAGTATTTTTATTATTATTATATATTTTATTATTATATATATTTTTTCATTATTATTACTATTACTTTTATTATTATTACTTATTATTTTAATTTACTATTATTATATTATTAATTATTTTCATTATTACTATTATTATTATTATTATTATTATTATTATTATTATTATTATTATTATTATTTATTATTATTATTATATATTTTATTATAAATGTAATAGTATTTTATTATTATTATATTATTTATTATTATATATATTTTTTCATTATTATTACTATTACTTTATTATTATTATTATTATTAATTTACTATTATTATACATTATTAATTATTTTCATTATTACTATTATTATTATTATTATTATTATTATTATTATTATTATTATTATTATTATTATTATTATTATTATTTATTATATTATTATTATATTTTATAATTAATAGTATTTTATATTATTATTATATATTTTATTATTATTATATTTTTTCATTATTATTACTATTACTTTTATTATTATTACTTATTATTATAATTTACTATTATTATACATTATAATTTTCATTATTACTATTATTATTTTATTATTATCATTATTATTATTATTATTATTATTATTATTATTATTATTATTATTATTATTATTATTATTATTAATTATTCTAAATTATTATTGTTATTATTATTATTTTTAATTCGTCCCTCAAGAAGTTCATTTCAGTTTTGTGTTAATACATATGAAGTATTTTATTTTTGTCAGTACAACTTCTGTAACCTGAAAGATGAATAAAGATTAAAGATTTATTATTATTATTATTATTATTATTATTATTATTATTATTATTATATATTATTATTATTATTATTATTATTATTATTATTATTATTATTATTATTATTATTATTATTATTATTATTATTATTATTATCATTATTATTATTATTATTATTATTATTATTATTATTATTATTATTATTATTATATTATTATTATTATTATTATTATTATTATTATTATTATTATTATTATTATTATTATTATTATTATTATTATTATTTTCATTCTCTATTCTATTCTAGGAAGTGTCTTCATCTTGTCAGGGAAGCAGCATCTTTCTCTATCTGTTCTCAAAAAGAGAAATCCTCCTTAAAAAAAAAAAAAAAAAAAAAAAAAAAAAAAAAAAATTTAAAATTGAAAGAAAAGAAAATGGCCTAAAATAAGCATTTACTTACGATACGAAGTAAGAATTACTCAAAGAAAAGAGACGAAAACGTAGATAAACCTAAAATTAGTTATGAAATCAGCTTATCTGAAACTGTATATTAATCTGAATATATGTATGTGTGTGTATATATTTTTGAGTGTATGTGTGTACGTGGTTATTTGGGAATTGTATGTATATGTATGCATGTATTTTAATGTACTGCGTTAAAAAAATTAAGAAAATTTGAGTAGAAAAGGAAAATAAGGAATTATTTAAGTTATAAGTTTGCGAAGAAAACGAGTGTTAGTTTAGAATATATTAAATAATATGGAAAAATAATAAACGTATATTGAAATAAAATGTACATGCAAAAAATGTAAAGCAATTTAAAATGGAATAATTAAATGCTGGGTAAAAGGAAAATTTAGCAATTTGCAAAATTGATGTATACATGACTTAAAATGTTAATTTTACTCTTACATTATCAAGCTGTTGTAGCCTATTGGTTACGAATTTTTCTCCGGGAAAATTTGAATTTTTTTTTCAGTTTTTTAATGGTTATTAACATTTGTAACCGTATAGGACAGCTGGGATATGTAATGTGTGATTATCGAATAAGTATTTGAAGCTTTAGGCTATAGGTGACTGTGATAAATATGAAACCATTCCGGCACTCAAAGATGGAAGAGGCTGTTGCGTAAAGTGCCTCCGTCCATGTAAAGGAAACACACTAGGAATGAACAGAGGATGGGCTGTGAGCTGAGGATTGGTTAAGGGGAATCCTCACTCTTCTAGGTGAGGTCTAGAACATCCAGTCAGGCTCAAGCATCAGTTTGGGTGGGGAGAGGCTAGTACCACCACAAAGAACCCCTCAAATTGGAGGCTATATCACAAAAAAAATTTCAGGTAAGAAGCATAACTAACGGCAAATGCTCAGAATGAGGTCATGAAAGAGATCTAAAAAATGGAGTGATGAGCTACGACATTAGCCTCTAAGGGAGGTGGAAGGGAAAAGGTGTAAGGGGTTGAGGATACCTCTCCGAGATGTGACTGAAACCTCAAAACGAGGCCAGGAAGTAGACTGAAAAAGTGGAGCGTTGGAGCTCCGCCATCTCCCATGGGGGGATGGTTGTAGAAGCAAGGTGGAGGGAGAAGGTGTATATTCCTTCAAGCGAGGTTGAACCTTCAAAATGAGTTCAAGAAAGATACTTAAAAATGGGGCGCTGAAGGGGGCGGGAGAGGAAGTATATTCCCTCAGGGTGAGATTGAACCCACAAAACTGGGTCAGGAAAGAAACTGAAAAAATGGGATGCTGTGGCTACCTCACCACTCCCTAAGGGGTGGGGATGCACTCCTCAGGTGGAGGATTGAGCTTCCTAAAAAGAGGTCAAGAAGGAGCCTGGGCATGCAAATTTGCAGAAAATGGTTTCACAAAAGAGCGTGAGGTCGGTTTGGCGATCTAGATCAAAGGCGGGCATGCCATTTTTGGCTGGGAAGCGGTTCAGTTACTACTACCTTTATTATTATTATTATTATTATTATTATTATTATTATTATTATTATTATTATTATTATTATTATTATCTCTAAGTGGACTTGTAATATCAAAATAATAATAATTTTATTAATATTATTAGTGGTGGTAGTAGTGTACTTATTAGTAATACTTACTAATTCAGGGTCATATATCTTCGAAAATAGCATTAAATTTCAACTTCACTACAGTTTAAGAATTATATCAATGTCCTAAAATTACGGTTTTTACCAATAAATTTTTAAGTCCCGCCTATAATAATTGGCAACACTGCAAGTTGTAGTTTTAACTGACTATGATCGCTGCACATCTGCTCATTATGCAATCCGTAAGAATTGTTTCCTAATAACGGTTTTTAATTGTTAAGAAGCTTAGTACGAAAGTGATTTTATTGTATATGTGCTCTCTAGTTCTTCAATGAAAGTTTTGTTATGATGGTTTCAGCTATAATTCTTTTGTCATACATTGCAAATTATACTATAAAAACGTCTCGGAAACGTGTGAATAATCCTTGTAGCTTTTGCATATTTTTCTGAAAAGTGACATTTCCTTCGAAGAAGTGCTCAAATATACTGGATAAAATAATGGTCTCCACATATATATATTGTCTTAATGCACTGTTTTTTCATCGAAATTCATCTCGTGGATGCAGAGGTTCTTAAAATATCACAAATCTTCTATTAATATAAGGTGTCCCTGATGAAAAAAATGGTGCGCCCATGAAGAAATATCAACACTTATATACCCTAAATACCATCTGCTATTCGGCTTGAACTTCATGGAGAAGGACTTCCTATTATCTGACAAAGGTAAGTGTTTCTTTCTGCGAAGAGCTATATTCATCAACTGTACGGGATGCATATCACTCGTTTAGAACAGGCTCCTCCAATCATGAGATCACTGAGGTGAAGCTCATTGATTTTCATCAGTGTTATAAAATTGGTATTGTCTACACTATTCTATAAAGTTGTAGCATTTCGTTCTGTAATTAAAAGATTCGAGCAGTTCTTAAAATCCGAAGATGAATTCAATTCAATAAGTCAACTAACTTAAATTATATCAAATTCTAAAAGAATTTTGCTCTTTTAGAATAAAACTTCCTATAATAATAAAAATCTGTATTAAGTTAAAAAATCAAAAAAATTAAAACTTGTACTTATCTTTAATAATGCCGAAGGTCTTCAAAGTAAAAATATTAATAAGCCAACTTTCAAACTTTATATAATTTTAAATTAAAATAGAACAATGATTAATAGAAAAAAATACATTTTCACTTAATACAAACACATCATCATAAAACAGTTAAAATCCTATTATTAGAAAGCAAAAACAATACACTTTCACTCGATGAAACCTAAACTATAGATGTTACTGAAATACGTTGATGACCTGATGGATTCAAGGACTATAAGGCACATTCTGGATCAGTAGCGACTATTCATTGACTCTTCAAAAATTGGACTTAAATCAGTTTTCCTAAGCACTGAAAATAAGCTGCCTTCCATTTCTGTGACAAATGATACCAGCACAAAAATAACATTCAAATATGAACAACGTCTTGATAAGAGCAGAATACAAAAAGAAATAATGGAACTTTTGTGGTGATTTCATGTTATTTGCAAGCTATTACGATTGAAA
>SEYY01023935.1:20000-27500 GCA_009176605.1 Armadillidium nasatum | reverse complement strand
ATATATATATATATATATATATATATATATATATATATATATATATATATATATATATATATATATATATATATATATATATATATATATATATATATATATATATATATATATATATATATATATATATATATATATATATATATATATATATATATATATATATATATATATATATATATATATATATAAACCACCATTCACAAGTAAGGCCCTGTTCATAGAGTAAAAGTAAACTATATGAAACACCACCCATACGTAATCATAATGTTGAATAATTTAAGTTCCCCTCGTGAGCGTAGTTGGAAGCTTTAAAGTGAGAAAGATTAAATTCGACAGGAAAAACACTCTGACAGAAAGTTCTATAAGATTAAGGTTGGTGGATAGAAGGTACTCCACTGAACCAACCTGCAGATACCAATCTCCTTCCAAATGATGATGAAAACACACACACACACACACACACACACACACTTGTGCGTAAAGGGAGCAGCAAAAATAGTTGAATGAGATGGTTATCCCCTTCAAGTACCTACCATTGTAGTACCTATGAAGAATAGATAAATCATCAACGGACGTTAAATATTAATTATGGAAATTGAAGAGTGTTAAGGAAGTAAGCAAAATTTAGCATTTTACTCGATCATATAAAAAAATGAATAAACCTGGAGGCTCTTACTAGATGATTTTTGTTTTTAATCATATAATGCTAGTTCTAAACGGCAATGTAAAATCTCTCTGAGCGCTCAATATTAAACTGATCATAACCCATAATAACGCTTTCATATTTTATAAACTCAATCAAGAACCTGATAAGAATATAAATTAAACATGTTTAAAAGAACAGCATTTGAAAATTATTCCTACCCTGGTTGTTTCTGACTGATGATAAAAGCAAACATCATAAATTAGAGAAAATTAAAAATGAGGCTACTGATTCTAGTGTTTTATAAACTTTCTGTCAATCAGTAAAATTAAAAGAGAAAAACATGTATTCAATTTGTAGAAAGATTATTGACTACGTTTTGATTGGGACTCACCTTTCCATGTAAATTTATGGAAACTGATATCCAAAGCCAAGAGAATAATGAGAGACTTTAAATCATTTGCCAAATGTAAAATAAACTTTCTACACCCAAATTACGAGACAATAGTTGAGAGAGAGAGAGACAGACAGACAGACAGAGACAGAGACACAGACAGAGAGACACAGACAGAGAAAGAGACAGAGAGACAGACAGACAGAGACAGACAGATAGACAGACAAACAGACAGACAGACAGAGACTCAATAGTGTAGCGTGATATTTTTACAGTTGAAGAATGAGTTCCCTTTCTTTGTATGTCTCCCACGCACTCTATTTCAAGAAAGGGCTTCCGTTGTTAGTTCCAATGTTAAAACTGATGTTTCGTTGCACGTGAGCTTTCAAAGAACATTAATTAATTAAATCACAAATCGATATTATTTCATTCAAAGACTGTACAATTTGATGTGATCTAATTTACGTTGAAGAACTGAGTGAAAAATTGCGACAAATTTAAAACTATAAATACGTTTTTGTCAAAATAGATAAAAAAAAAAAAAAAAAAAAATTTCAGGGTAAAATAAAAAACTTTCGGAGAAAAAAGTGAGCAACGTCTAGAATAAGGAATTATAACACAAGTAATATTATACCACAAAGAATACGAAAATGATAATAATAACATTAATTTTGTGACATAAAAGCAACTTTAAAAGTCCACTTATTAAATTTTTTGTGTGAGATTATCTTTAACTTTTAAATAAAATTGAAATGTAATATTCTTTCTTCACTTTTCGTTGTTATTCTGAACCATATATATATATATATATATATATATATATATATATAATATATATATATATATATATATATATATATATATATATATATATATATATATATATATATATATATATTATATATAATATATTATATATATATATATATATATATATATATATATATATATATATATATATATATATATATATATATATATATATATATATATATATATATATATATATATATATATATATATATATATATATATATATATATATATCAGTAATGGTCCAATCCAAATCAGGATTCGAATGTTTTTTCGCGGATTCGGATTCGGATTAGGATTCAAGAATTGCAAATTTTGTTGGATTCGGATACGAAGGTCCTGGATTCGAATTCGGATTTGGATTCAAGAAATCCAAAAACTATGTGGATTCGGATTCGACAAATTCAAAACTCATCTGGATTCGGATTCGGATTCGGATTCGACAAATTCGGATTCGACAAATTCAAAACTCATCTGGATTCGGATTCGGATTCGAATACTTTCGTTTATGGTAACATCGAAATTTGAGTAACTTTTTTTTCTCCTGCTGAGATAAATTTCTGGCACCTTACTAAAAACATCTCTAGTAACTTATGTAAACCTGCCTTTTCGTTCTTATTCGCTCTGACAGAACTAGAGCTAACCCTTCTTTTTGAAAAGACTAAACTTTTCAATCTCTATTCTTCAACTAATTCAACCCTGGACGATTCTATCATCCTTCATCTTACTCCTCCTCTCAGGTGTTCTATGTTTCAACCTGTAATCACACATGGAGGGGGGAGGTACATGAGATCTTGAGATCTATCGATAATATTCCTCCTCGAATTTTGAGGGAGTGTTCGTCTGAGCTAGAGGCTGTCCTTGTTCCACTCTACTCTCTATTCCTTAGTACTAATACTTTCTCTCGGTGCTGGAAGCTTGCAAATGTTCAATCGATTACAAAGAAAGGTAGCCGTTCTAATCCTTCTAACTATCGTCCTATAAATCTCACTCGTATTCTGACTAAAATCTTTAAAATTCTCATCAACTTTCATTTCCCAGTCTATCTGGAATCTCATTCCCTTCTCTCAGATCATTAGTATAGCTTGCAACGCTCGAGGTCTACTTGTGACATACTCTCCTATCACAGTATTTACATATATATATATATATATATATATATATATATATATATATATATATATATATATATATATATATATATATAATATAATATATATATATATATATATATATATATGAAAAAGGTTTTTTTTTTTTTTTTTTTTTTTAAAAAAAAGTCACATCGAACAAGAAATTCAGATATTGATTCAGATTTTAAATTCGGATTATGATTCACATTTTCATTCAGATTATGATTCAGATTTTAACTTTGTTGTAGAAATAAGGTGTAAAATGCTCCAAAAATAATTAATATGTACTTTCCAATTACATCATTCGTGTTTAAAAATAACGCTTTCGAAATATTTGGATTAGTACCCTATCAGGGTATATAGTGGAATCGATATTTAAGGAAATCGATATTTAGGCAAATCGATATATAGTGGAATCGATATTTCGGTTTTGGGGTGACCTTTTTCAAACACTAAATCAAATTAACACCTTTTTCATTACCTTTTAACCAAAGTTAATCTGTTTATGGCACAGGATCACGAGGTTGTAAAAAAGTCATAACCCTATATATATATATATATATATATATATATATATATATATATATATATATATATATATATATATATATATATATATATATATATATATATATATATATATATATATATATATATATATATATATATATATATATATATATATATATATATATATATATATATATATATATATATATATATATATATATATATATATATATATATATATATATATATATATATATATATATATATATATATATATATATATATATATATATATATATATAATATATATAGAGAGAGAGAGAGAGAGAGAGAGAGAGAGAGAGAGAGAGAGAAAGCCTTCTATATACTGTATGTTTTGCTCAATTTTCCAATTTTCTTTTTTAATTCTGTCTAGATTTTTTTTTTTCCTTTTCTTGCTTGTGGAATAAGTCGACAATTCCTTTTCTGGAATTTGATTTTCATATTTCATCATTTAATGTTATTCTTGAACGACCTCTTCTGAAAGAGGCCAAAATTTTCAAAGCTATTTTAAGTGAGCTCTTTTTATGTGTATTCAGAAGGAAAATATGAGGTGTCCCCCCTGCTAATATATATATATATATATATATATATATATATATATATATATATATATATATATATATATATATATATATATATATATATATATATATATATATATATATATATATATATATATATATATATATATATATATATAATATATATATATATATATATATATATATATATATATATATATATATATATATATATATATATATATATATATATATATATATATATATATATATATATATATATATATATATATATATATATATATATATATTAGGGATGGAGCGATACCAAAATTTTTACCGATACCGATACCTAAAAATTACCGATACCGATACCTAAAAATATGCCGATACTTGCCGATACTACTACCGATACCGATACTTTACTCTTATCCAAAAAATTTGCCGATACCGATACCGATACTGAAAAGGTCGATACCGATACCGACGATACAGTATCGGAAAATATGCCGATACTTGCCGATACCGATATACCGATACTTCACTATATATATATATATATATATATATATATATATATATATATATATATATATATATATATATATATATATATATATATATATATATATATATATATATATATATATATATATATATATATATACACTTGACTAATAGAAAATAAAAAAATAAAATGTTTTTCCTTTCAAACTTTAATTTTTTTCTCTGGTTTATATTTCAAATGATTCATATTTTTTCAGTTTGACTGGATTCGAATTAAAAATAATCAAAATTTTGATTATTTTAGAAGACGTTCTTTGGCTCGTCACATTGTGTGAATATCGAAGATTTCGAATGGCAATTCTTCTGATTTTTTTTATTCCTACTTAAAAAAATATTAAGGACATATTTTTGTTTTTAAAATATTAAGGATAAATATTTTTGTTTTTAAAATATTATGGACAAATATTTTTGTTTTAAAATATTATGGACAAATATTTTTGTTTTTAAAATATTAAGGATAAATATTTTTGTTTTTAAAATATTATGGACAAATATTTTTGCTTTAAAATATTATGGACAAATATTTTTGTTTTTAAAATTTTAAAGGCATATTTTTGTTTTAAATATATTATGAACAAATATTTTTGTTTTTAAAATATTAAGGACAAATATTTTTGTTTTTAAAATATTAAGGACAAATATTTTTGTTTTTAAAATATTAAGGACAAATATTTTAAGCTAGTTCGGTAACTTCCTGGAATGAATTCTGTTTGCAGAATCCATCGCTGATGTGATGGAAAGGTTCATTCCCCTTCGACTTCATTTACCTATTTTCAAAATCCATTGTACGATTGTAATCATTCTCATGACACTCAGAAAAAGACAATGATCATCTAGAGTGGACAAACTCTTGTTCCTCTATTCTTGTTATTAATTTTCTCAAGGTTATTCGACGGGTAAAGCATACTTTCACTAAAAATAAACGCACTTACCTAGATTCTCCTACTGATAAAAAATTCTTGCCAAAATATCTCTAACAACTTTTCTGTAAGTCTTCTTCTCCTCCTCTTATTTGCTCTGTTTACTTACTCAGTTGAAATGGATAATCTCTTTAACATCTTTTTTATTTAATTCTACCCTGGGCGATTCTGGCAACTCTCCTCCTGTTAGGTCCCCTATTCCCTTACCTTTAATTACACATTTTCGTGTGCCTGTGATAAGAAGGCTAGTGGCTCAAGTGCCATTCCTTCCCCAGTTTTGGAGGTTTGCTTTTGAGCTTGTACCTTCCTGTACTAGTTAAACTCTAATATATGCTTTAACACTTAACAATTTCTCAGATCTTATTTCAACTCTTTCTGAGCTTAGTTCGAAGAAAGAGTATAGTCATTAAGGTGCCACTTCTTTGAATCTTAAAATTTGTGCTTCTAATCTTGCACCTTCATTGGTAAGGTGTTTCTTCTCGTTTTTTTTCCTCCCTCCTAGAAAAGTACTCTTATTCAACCCGTGCAAAATAAGAGTGGCTTGAACCTTCTTACTATCGTCCTGTTGCTTGAACTTCTGTTTTTTTCTAAAAGTTTTCGAATTTATCCTTAGAAGGAAGATTTGAAAACATGATTATTCTTCTGCTCGTCAGTTTGGTTTTATGCTAAAAAAATCTTTTCTGGTTGGTCTTGTTCCTTTTATCTCTGATTCTTGGTCTTCTACTCTTCTGCATATCGATGAATCTATTGCTGTGTCTTTAAACAAATCAAAATCATCTGATAGAGTCTGACAAAAAGCTTTGATTTTTAAATTTCCACTTTCAAAATCAATCCTTATCTCTGATTTCCTTTTCGGTCATTCTAAAGCAGCTGTTGTAGATGACTACCGTTTATTAATAGTATTGTTCTTCAAGGTCCTTTTCTATCCCCAATTAATTTTCTACTTCTCATTAATGACCCCTGACTTCACCATCTATCCACTCTTAAGCTGACAATTCCACTCTTCATTATTTCTTTGTCACTTTGAAAGATGTCCCACACAACTTGAAATAGCCGCTGCAGGAGGATTGCCTTGGAGTAACTGACCTCTGATCATTTTCTTATTTCTAATTGGGGCAGAGACATCATAGTTCCTCTCAATGCTTCCCAAACTCAATCCCTTCATATTAATAACTTTTCATATAACTATAATATCTTCTTAGAAAACACACAATTCAAGCATTCCCCTCTTCTTGATATTCTTGGTATTTCCTTTTCTTGTGATCTCTATTGGATATAAATATATATTATATATATATATATATATATATATATATATATATATATATATATATATATATAATATATATATATATATATATTATATATATATATATTCTTTCTATCTTCCTACCTTCAACTTATTATTGCTTAACAGAAATATGAAAATATTATTTTTCATTTCTATGACCTTTCATTTTTATTTGTGTTTTTGTGTTGTCTCTTGTCTACTAGCTTTCCTGCTTGAAGCATGAATTCATTCACCAACTGTCGAAAATAGAGAGTCCCTCTAAAAGTTTTAGCCAGCGTCATACAGCTCTATCTTTTCTTCTCCAAAAATAAAATCAATTCCAAACTGGAAGATATGTAAGCATCTTAATTCTTCTGC
Source organism: Armadillidium nasatum (assembly GCA_009176605.1). Lineage (NCBI taxonomy): Eukaryota > Metazoa > Arthropoda > Malacostraca > Isopoda > Armadillidiidae > Armadillidium > Armadillidium nasatum. The sequence goes on along the minus strand of SEYY01023935.1, from coordinate 20,306 downwards.
CATCACATCAGAATATCAAGGTGGTTTCTATAAGAAATAGCAAACTAATGACCTTCAGGCTCTCTCTCTCTCTCTCTCTCTCTCTCTCTCTCTCTCTCTCTCTCTCTCTCTCTCTCTCTCTCTCTCTCTCTCTCTCTCTCTCTCTCTCTCTCTCTCAGCTGTGCTCACACCATTGTTCTACTAACTTCGTCCGTAATAATATTTTAATTTTCCTTCCTACATTTTCACCCGAAGTATTTTGGGTATGCTGACTTTTAATTTTGGAACTGATTCTGTATTCCAACACCTCTGAGATGTGTCATGTGG
>SEYY01023935.1:10000-15000 GCA_009176605.1 Armadillidium nasatum | reverse complement strand
GTCTGTCTTAATGTCTGTTACTCTCTCGTACGAAAAACCACAAAATTTTAAAAGTAGATCAAACCACTCGTGATTTAAATAACTGATGAGAGGCGAAAATACAATATTTTGTTTCCATTCTTTAATATTTGCATCAGTTCTCAGGAACCAATTTAAAAGCATATTTAGAAATGAAAATGGAATTTCATCCCATAATTCTAAGAAAAAAAATTCTCTACTATTAGAACAGGTAAACTGATGAAAAAATAAATCTTAAAATCGTCTATTTCATCACTTCCAACAATCCATTTACAAAACTCTTCAAATAATTTTATACTTTGCTTCTTCATTAACCAAAAGAAATTGTCAAACGTAAACTTTTTTTTTAAACATCTGTAAAATATCGTGATCTAGATTCAAACTCTTTAAAAACAAATCAGCCAATCTAAAATTATTGTAAGACATTATCAAATCATGACAGATAATATCTCCTTGACTCAGCAGAATATTCTCTCTCTCAATTAAATTTGCATTTTTTAAAATTAAAATAATATTGGCCAAATCATCAGCTGTAAAATTCGATATGGTAAACATCATGTGTACTAAGTTACTTTTAATATCATCTAATTCCCCGATTCAGCGCATATAGTCTGTTCCTTCAAGTTTGCTGGAGTCTTGGTCCAAAAATCTCTTAACAACTCACGATAATTATAAGACCGACTTATATTTTGGTTATTAAGAAGAGAAATAATTTGAGATACTGTTTTAATATATTTCGTTACACCAAAATTGTCAAAGATACAGGAAGTTTTGATAAAAAATTGATCATTAATTGTATCATCTCATCGAACAGAAGAATGGTAAAAAATGTGAAAGTGATACCGGTGGACATCATTGGACTCTGATCATAGGCTGCTAGTGGCGAATCTGAGAATAAGGATCGAAAGACTGAAGATGAAGGAAGAAAAGGAGTGCAATGAAAGTGAAGACACTGAAAGAACAAAGTAGAAAGTAAGAATACGTGGACAAAATAAGTGAAAATGAGGAACAATTAATGAGAGCAGAAAGGGTGGAAAAGATACAGAATGTCGTGATAAAAGCTGAAGAGGAAACTCTTGTTAGAAGATGGATTGGAGAAACGAGGAAAAGACATACACCAAGATAAAGTGAGAAGAGTGATTAAACAAAAGACGACGATGATGATAAGGTGGTTGAAGAAAAGGACAATACAGTCGAGAAGCCTTAAATGTTGAAGCGAGAATTGAGGCAGAGAGAGTAAAGAGAAGGGCTAAAGTAAAAACAGATAAGAGGATGGCTGAAGACGTGAGAGGAGAAAAGAAGAAGGTCTGTAGACTGGCAAAAGCATATTGAGGATCAAAAACAAGAGCATGTAACATAAAGAATAAACAGGAGGAAACTTTGATAAGACCGAAAAGATAAACAAGAGCTGTACAGAGTATTTTAATGAATTGATAAACGTAGAGAGAAGAGTGAGGGAGAGAGAGAAGGCAGTGGGGGAGAAGTATGAGGAAGGGGACACTACAAAAGAAAAATTGGAAGAAGCTTTGAAGAGAATGAAAAAAAAACTATATACATATTGAACTAATAAAAGAGGGAGGAGAAGGATTCAAAGACGCTGTCCTGAGATTTTTTAACAAATATTGGAGGGAAAGAAGGATGCCAAAATGTTGGAGGAAAACAATAATAATACCTACATACAAGGGCAAAAGAGATATGGGAGACTATAAAAATAATAGAGGCGCATTCTTAATGAACCACCTAGCAAAGTCCCATAAGAGAATACTGGAAAAATAGATTAAAATAAGTGGTAGAGCACCAACTTATGAGGGCCAACATAGTTATCGAAGAAATAGGAGTATCGTATGAGAGTACAACACAAAAAGATGTACATTGTTTTCACTGATCTAAAAAAAAGCTTTTTATTCACTACCTAGAGGAAAGCTATGAGAACCTAGGGAGAAATTCTATGGAGTGAGAGGAAGACTGAGGAATACTTTGGAGAGTATATATAAAAAGGATGAATGTAACATCAGAACGGGATATGAGAACAAAGAATGGTTTAATGTAATGGCTGGAGTAAAGCAATGTAGCGTTTTGTCGCCAATTTTGTTTGTAGCATATTTGGACATGGTAATAAGAGTGTTGAGAGAAGAAGTTCAGGACCTTGACAGAGATATCATGACGTACCCAGATGATATGGCGTCTTGGAGAGAAGATGGGAATAAGCTATGAGAGGTGGTAATATGTTTCTCAAATAAATTAAAAGAAGCCGGTTTGAGTATAAATGTTGATAAAATAAAGATAATGATAGTAAGTCGTGAGGAGGGAAGAGGAGTTGAGGGTGGAGATTGAGGAAAAGGAAATGAAAATGTGGAAAGACGTAAATATCTTGGAGGAAAAGGAAATTCGCTAGATATAACAAGCAGAATAGGACAATACAGTAGAGCAGTAAGGGCGGTGTATCCTGTCTCAAAAGACAAACAGATGGGAGTGGGGATGAAAAGGAGTCATCTTTGAAAGAGTTTTGACACCAATTCTGTTGAATGGTGCAGAGACCTGGAGTAAGACAAAGAGAGATGAAAATAGAATACAGACGGCTGAAATGAATGCTCTAAGAGCTATTGCAGGAAAAGAAACAGAATGGATGAAGTAAGAAACGAGAGGATCAGATAATATGAAGGGGTAAGACCTATGATCAGCAAAATAGATGCAGCAAAGTTGATAGTGATGACATGTGGAGAGAATGCAGGAGGGAAGAGTCGCTAGAAGAAGATGGGAGTGAAGGCCTGATGGAACTAGACCAAGAGGAAGACCCAGGAAGAGATGGAAGGACTCAGAGGAAGATTCGCTAAGAAAACATCAGATGTTGATGGATGGGCTTGTTCTGGAGGAATAAGAAAGATGGAGAGCGATGCTGGTCCGACTGATAGGCTAACGAGCCTACTCTGGGAATGGATGTAAGATGTATATATATATATATATATATATATATATATATATATATATATATATATATATATATATATATATATATATATATATATATATATATTCCAAATATTACTTCGTTATATTAAGACACTGTTCTTATTATTGTATTATTAACATGTGAATATTGTAATAAGTTATTACCTTTAAAAACAGGAACTAAAAGAGGAAGGGGAATGAGAGAGAGAGAAAGAAAGAGAGAGAGAGAGAGAGAGAGAGAGAGAGAGAGAGAGAGAGAGAGAGACAGACAGAGAGAGACAGAGACAGAGAGACAGAGACAGAGACAGAGACAGAGACAGACAGACAGACAGACAGAGAACATATTGCTTGCTGATTATTTTAGATTTATCATGGGTTACTATTATTCATAACAGTTAATAAACTATTTACTTTTAATTTTATTTATTTATTTATTTATTTTTTTATTTATTTATTTATTTATACACTTACCACTTAATTCCCTCGTTCCTTCATTTCATTAAAAACTAAATTTAAAATCATAAAAAAAAAAATTAAGAAATTGCTCATAAAAAACGAAAAAGGGGAACTGAAACAAAGGAATAAAGGAAGAAGATAAAAAATAAATGAATAAAATAATTAAAAAAAAATAAATAAAAAATAATAATAACAAAAAAGAAAAAAAAAAGGAATCTTCACAATATGTAAGTCTCAAATTAGATGATTTTATCCCGAAGATTTTTTTTTCTTTGATGCTTAACCAAGTGTGGATCTCGACTCAATTCCAAAAGAAATTTGCATTTACCCAATTCTCATATATATTATATATATATATATATATATATTATATATATATATATATATATATATATATATATATATATATATATATTATATATATATATATATATATATAAGTTTAGAGCGCTAACCACTATGCTACGGCAGTACAAAATGAAATTGCATTGGAACTTGCTCATGATCAACAGTCATAACGTCAAGCCCAAAGGACTCCCCCGACTGCAACTCGAACAAGGATCAACAGGGTCAAAGATCAAATCCATCACTCGCAGACAGTTATATACAAGATTTTAAAGTCTGCTGTAACCTCTCACAGACTATTTTTATATAGAATATATATTGGACTCGAACCAGCAACCTTTAAGACAGTACGTCAAGCGAGCTAACCACTATGCTACGCCAGTACAAAAGGAAATCGCATTTGGAACTTGCTCATGATCAACAGTCATGAAATAATCATTGAAAGTAATATATACTTTATATTTATAATATATATATATATATATATATATATATATATATATATATTATATATATATTATATTATATATAATATATATATATATATATATATATGTATATATATATAAATATAAACTAACTATAAAATTAAATCATAAAACTATAAAAATAATAACAATTAATAAATAAAGGAATTCAATATTACGATTAATTCAATATTAAAATATTACAATTAATCCAATACCAAGAACACGAACCTTAATAAGAAATAATGTCAAAAGATTATGTATGAATGGGTTTCAAAACATAAAAAGATAAACAGCATTTGACTAAAATTTCTATGTTGAAATTTAAATTAAAAAAAATAAAAAAAAAAAAAAAAAATAAATAAAATTAAATATTAAAAATAGAATGGAAAAATGCTAAAACAAAAACGGGTAAACAATTTCAACTTGCAACAATACAAAATCAAAGTTTTATTATACACAGAAAATCTTTATAAACAAATATATTTTTTTTATTATTCTTTTACGTGAATTTATCAACCTAAAGAAGCCAATTTATTCTCCCTATTTTGCCTCGATTGTTATCTTTAAATCGACATTTTTCTGGAATAGTAAAAAAGTAAATAGTGTCAAATGTGACAGCTGTAAATGTCTCACGTACAAACAATGGTTCAGTAAAGGACATTCAGTAACGCTATAACATTCACTTATTCTGTAACATAACAGCTGAAAAATACCACACGTATCATATAACAATAGAATATATATATATATATATATATATAT
>SEYY01023935.1:0-2500 GCA_009176605.1 Armadillidium nasatum | reverse complement strand
ACTCAAGTGTAAGTAACCAATCAGATATCGTGATGGTATCATTGGTAATTTTTAGGTTATTTAGACCACTAGTATTATTTTTCATTAGGTTATGTATTGTTTAAACCACTGAGGAAAGTTTATGCGTCATCATGTGAAAAATCCATATAAAACGTGGATCAGAGAGAGAAAAGTTAAAGTAATTGTTCATGAATATTTAGTATTATAGTAATTTGAAACTTCTTATAAAGTAAAATAAAGCAATAACGGTCGTAGATTACTCTAATCTAACCCAACATAAGATATCCTTTCCCAAACCTAACTTAGCCTAAATAAACTTAACCTAACCTAACATAAATAAACCTAACCTAGCCTGAATAATAACCTAACCTAAAATCTAACCTAACCTAAATAACTACCTAACCTAACCTAACCTAACCTAACCTAACCTAACCTAACCTAACCTAAATCTAACCTAACCTATATAAACCAAATAGCTAATCCTAACCTAACCTAACCTAAAAAAAATAACCTAACCTAACCTAACCTAACCTAACCTAAAAACCTAACTAACCTAAAAAAAAATTAACCTAACCTAAAAAAAACTAAAAACCTAACCTAAATAAACCCAACCTAACCTGAATAATCCTAACCTAACCTAGCCTAAAAATCTAACCTAACCTATATAAACAAATAAATCTAACCAAACCTAACCTAAATCAACCTAACCAGAACTAGACCTAATGGAAAGAAATCTATCTAAACAGGCATAAAGTTAAATTTTAATTGATGCTCGTACTTAATTAAGCAATGCAAAATTTCTAAATTTTTTTAAAAATAATCATTAGAATTTGTTAAAAAAAAAAACAAAAAAAAGGAAACAAAAGGAAAGTATTGAAAGCAAAAATCTATTAATTATTCTACCAATTTTTAATTAAAATTTTAGAAAGAAATGAATTATTAAAAAAATAGGTTTTTATTAAAGTAGAAAGAAATTCTCATTATTTTTTATTCAAATTTTAACAGTACCCTCATTAAAAGAAAGCCCATACGCTCACAAACACACACTCACATGCACATACACACATATATACACACATGCTCAAATACCATATCCATACCCTTCATAAAAATATCTAAAACAGGGCAATATATATATATATATATATATATATATATATATATATATATATATATATATATATATATATATATATATATATATATATATATTATATATATATATATATATATATATATATTATATATATATATATATATAATTATAATAAATATATATTATATATATATAGTGATGGCATCCGCATCCGCGTATGCGCGGATCGAACATCCGCCAAAACAACATCCGACCGCATCCGCATTTCGAAAATTCAACATCCGCATCCGCATCCGCATCGGGAAAATTTTTTTATCCGCATCCGCATCCGCACTCCAAAAGTCAAATCCGCACCGCATCCGCATCCGCTTTCTCCAAATTCGACATCCGCATCCGCATCCGAAATGGGAAATATGACATCCGATCCACCACTATATATATATATATATATTCTATTATATATATATATATATATATATATATATATATATATATATATATATATATTATATATTTATATATATATTAATTTATAATATAATATATATATATATATTAATATAGAATATATAATATATTATATATAGATAAATATATTATATATATATAGTTAATGTGTGTGTGTGTTTTGTTTTTTTGTGATAGGAGGGAGAGAACTATCGGATTGGTTTAGCATAGGAGTAGGAGAGAGGGTTATAATTCCCATTTATAAATTTTGATGAATGGTTTACTTAGAAAATGGAGAGAAGGGAAGAGTATTACGTGAAAAATGAGGGTGAATTGAAGTGAATTTACTTTTTCAGATGATGCGGCATATGTTGGTGGCAGAATCTGGGGAGATAGAAACTTGTGAGAGAGTTTGAAGGGAAATGTGCAAACACAAGATTGAAATTCAATCCAGCGAAGAATGTTATGAGGATTGGAGGTGGGGATGAGGAAATGTGGGAGGAATTGTTGTAGAAGTGTGAGAAGGAACTTGAGGAGGTGAAGAATTCAAATATCTAGAATCGTTTTGGGTGGAAGGTAAGGGTGGGAAAAAAAGGAAAGAACAGAGTGGTAGAAGGATGAAAGTATGGAAGAAAGGAAAAATTTCGAAAGAAATAAAGATAAGAATGTTTGAATGTATGTGTTCACCTTCTGTATTGTATGTGTGTGAAACATAGACGATAAGTGCTCGGTCGAGAAAAAATTTCAATATCTTTGAGATGAAAGATTGACGATATATAAATTGAGAAGGATTGATGGATTAGAAATGAAAGAATAAGGAGATGTGTATGGAAGAAGGTGTAATTGATAGAGAGGAGGAAATGTGCTAAAATGGTTTGGACATATGTGAAGAATGAAGAGAAACGAATGGTTGGCAAGGTACGTAAACGATGTAGATAGGGGGTAGGGGGAGGGGAA
>SEYY01023934.1:5000-10000 GCA_009176605.1 Armadillidium nasatum | reverse complement strand
ATAAACAATTTATTATTATTTCACCTGTTTCACGTTTACCCACAATCTGGAGTTGCAGACACTAAGCTCTAAGAGTTCATCTAGTTCTTTCAAGATACTAGAGCTTACAGCATATTTTTTCTATACGATTTTATCGTATATTCTTTCTAGATTCTAGAGTTCATGGTTCATTTTTTTTTGTTCGAGTTTAAGGTATAAGGTCATTTTTAAATAGCTTTTCTCAACACTACGCCCAAATTTAATTTGGTTATTCTTTAAATATATAGATATATATTTTTAAAAATATCTTCAAGTTAGCCTGTTTGTTTTCCTTTTACTTTATTATCAGTTTTTTTTCCTTTCTTTATTTTCGGTTGTTTTCCTCCTTTACTTTCTTACCAACTTTTTTTTTCGATGATTTGTCCCCATTACCAATTCTGATCATTCTGTGTTTGATTTCCCAATTTGAAATTTCTCTTATCTCTCTCATATCTTTTTCTTATCTCTCTTAATATATCTCTACTCTTTCTTATCTCTTTCTTGTCTCTCACTATCAAAACTTTCTCAAAAAGCATTTTTACATCACTGATTCTCTCTCTCTCTCTTCGCATTTTGTTCTACCTATTATGTTCGTCATTTCTCATATCAATTTTATCTCTGTTTCATTGTATAAATTTCCACTTTTCATTTATTAGAACTAAATTTATTATCTTTAAATTTATTATCACGTTTTTACTATTCGCTTTTTTATATATTATCAACTATGCTTTTTTATCTATCTATCTATCTATCTATCTATTCCTACTTCGTAACGTAATTTACAACCTACATTTTCTTAAATTTTTAAATTTACATTCTTTTCCAATACCACCCCCCCTCCATCCCCATTTCTATCTCAATTTACGTTTGTCTGTCTCTCTCTATAACTTTCTTCTCCACCCCCACCCCCACCTCCTCTCTTTCCTCCTCCTCCTCCTCCTCCTTTAGTTCAACGACACGTAAAATAGTTCTGTAAGTGTTTGTTTGTCTCCACTGATGACTCATTTCAGTCAAAGTTTGAAAAGGAAAATTCTTTTTCGTTTTTATTTGTTTTTCCAACAATCGTTTTCAAGAAAGAATTTTATTTTAATATTAAAAACGCTTTTCTCCATTTATCAAATTACATGTTTTAAAATATGGAAAAAATGTACGCTCAGTTGCTCGACTATTATTATTATTATTATTATTATTATTAGTAGTAGTATTAGTAGTAGTAGTAGTAGTAGTAGTAGTAGCTCATCTCACGGAGGGAACTTTTCTAGGAAATTTTTCACCCATTATCCGTATGAGGGATCCACTTATATACTATATATATATATATATATATATATATATATATATATATATATATATATATATATATATATATATATATATATATATATATATATATATATATATATATATATATATATATATATATATATATATATGAATTAATAATAGTTTCGCTGCTTCTCAAAGTTACAATTCCGAAAGTAAATGGGCGGAGTGAAAAGAAATGGGTGGAGCGAAAAAAAATGGGCGGATTTTCATCAACGACTGTGACTAGTGTACGGCTTGTTTTTTTGACGATGTAAACATCATAAAAAATAATTTTCATTTTAATATAAAAAATAATGTTTCTTTTTATTCTCCTCTGGCAAAAAAGACAAGAACAAAAAAAAATTAAAATAATTAAATTCAAAGGCCGACATTACCGAAAAATATTTCCAATACCGATTCACAGTTCACATTAAAACAAAAAAAATGAAAAATGTTTTTAAAAAAATTAAAATATAATTTAAATTACATTATTTAGTTTCATTTTCTAATAATAAGTAAATTTAATTATTTGGTTGGCCAAATATTTAAATTCTGGAATTAATTTTACTTGTAATTAAATAGGCAATTAACTCTATTTCAAATTTTATAATTAGATTAAATAATTTATTACGAAATTCACAAAGTTTCAGGAAAATATTTTGGAGAATATGTGATTAGGTTTTCAGTATCTCTCTCTCTCTCTCTCTCTCTCTCTCTCTCTCTCTCTCTCTCTCTCTCTCTCTCTCTCTCTCTCTCTCTCTCTCTCTCTCTCTCTCTCTCTCTCTCTCTCTTCTATCTATATTTCTCTGTTTCTTTCTGATTTGTTTCTCTTATTTCTCTCTCTCTCTCCTCATCTTCCATCCTCTCTATCTCTTTCCCTCATAATATAATATATATATATATATATATATATATATATATATATATATATATATATATATATATATATATATATATATATATATATATATATATATATATATATAATATATATATATATATGGAATTATTCTTTTAAAAAAATTACGATTTTTAATATATTCTTAGTATATTTTCAATCTCGAATTTTTAGGGTGGAAGGGGAGGGGAGAGGAAAAGGGTTGGAGGGACAGGTTAATCTTACATAACAGAAATGAACGCGATATGTAAGATAATTAAATAAAAATACCAATTTTTAAACATATACTGAATCATGCTATACTATATATATATATATATATATATATATATATATATATTATATATATATATATATATATATATATATATATATATATATATATATATATATATATATATATATATATATATATATATATATATGTGTGTGTGTGTGTGTGTGTGTGTGTGTGTGTGTGTGTGTGTGTGTGTGTGTGTGTGTGTGTGTGTGTGTGTGTGTGTGTGTGTGGAAATTTAAGCTTGTAAAGTGTAAACTAGTAATATTAAACTTAATACAAATTATTTATTAATTGATGGGACTTATTATAACACACCAGTGTAACAAATCAAAATATAAGCCTAATTATAGTATATATAAAGCCTATTTTTAAACTAAATAAAGTATTTATAGGCCTACATTAGGCCTATTTTTAGGTTAAGTAAGGACTATTTTTGACCACCTAAGGCCTAGTAATAGAATGCATTAAGACTATAGGCAAAATTAAGAAAATCTTATTAATAGGATACATACGACCTTTTCTTTTTAAAGCTTATATAGTAAGACATATATAAGTTGTATTTTAGGTAGAATAACTTCTATTTAATTAAGCCAGAATAAAGGTTATTTTGAGATCTTTTACTTATGGGTTGGTATAGGTAGCGTTTACCTCTGGGAATAAAAAAATATTTTTAAAGCCCCTTTTTAATGTAAAACTTTTCTTTCTCTGTAAGATTTTTGGGATCAAAAGGAATCTTTAGAATTCTGTAGTGAGGTACTCTACATATTATGTCCATTGGTTGTTGAGTGTGGGGAAGACATGTAAAAATTTAGCTGTTCTAATATTTTTGGGTAGTGGTGTGTTACCTTCAGAGACTCTGTAGATCTTTGAATATTCTTTACTAGTGAAGATGAAACTACTTGATTGTCTGACCATTCACCTTAAGATTCTGGTCAGGAAACCAATGTGCACAGTCAACTACAAAGGGCAAGAGATTACTGAAACAGTGGAAGAGATTTCATAGATATCATTTATCATTTCATATGATAAGGACTGATAATGCTACCTTTAAGAGTACCATTTTACTTTATTTTTTACCCTTTAAACAAATTAGAAATTAGACCATTTAAGTTCTAGTAACCAAAATATCAAATAGTATTCCCAACTTTTTCCTCGATTCCGGATTCCCGATTTCCGATTCCCGATTTCCGATTCCCAATTCCTGGTCCAAGTTTCCGGGATATGATTTTATAGACAGCTTTCCAACCGATGGAAAATTTTCTAATTTTATAAAAAGAAATTTTCGTTTCAATATTAAAAAAAAAATAAAGATAGCTAACAAAAAAAATTATTTCCAAGCATTTGTAAAACAGTTATAGATATAACTTACATAAAAAAAGAATTATAAATAATAATAAATAACAAAATTTAAAATTCTTTTTAGTCTTTCAACTTCAATTTATTTTCGCAAACGTTCTAAAACTCTTGTTCATTACAATACCAGTGTGAAATAATAATAATAATAATAATAATAATAATAATAATAATAATAATAATAATAATAATAATAATAATAATAATAATGAAGATTGGTGGCACCAACCCCATCACCGGAGGCCACTAGAAGATTGAGGATAGAATTGATATTAGAATTGTCTCCCTTTCACTGGGCTTTCTCAGAACTGTCATATAGAATCTATTAAAACCACGGCACACCTGTCAATTTACTAATAACTAAAACATCTGAATGGCAGACTACACATCGGGGGTTCAGAGAGACGACTTTAGTCAATTTTCTTCCTCAGATGCTCTTTATAGCTCTAATTTAATCAGATACCAATATCATGAAAATTTGAACTGGATGAGCAATTCCTGTGCATGTTGCCAATATTGTTGGCCAGATGATGACATTGTTGATGCGGATCGAGCAATAAGATTGTTAATCAACATCGGAAAATGATATTGCTGGTCAGCATTCGGAAATGACATTGCTGGTCGGTATATCCGGAAAGTGCGTTGTTGAACAGGATTCGGAATAAGGAATAGCAACAGCATCCAGAAATCACATTGTTGATTGGAATCAGATCCAGAAATAATAATGTCGATTAGCATCCGGAAATGGAAATAACATTGTTGATCAGAAGCCGGAATCCTATAATGATGCTGTCGATTAACAATCGGCTTCCGAATCCTGGGGTCAAATCGATCAACATCCGAATCTAGAAATGATATTTTTGTTCATAAATATTCGGAAATCAGTTGACCCTCATCCGGATCCGGATATTATTATTGAGCGTCAAATGACACTGTCGACTGGTATACGGATTCAGAAATGACTGTTGGTAAGCATTCGGTTCAGGAAATGATATTATTGATCCAGATTTTAAAATGACATTCATTATTATATAAACCTGCGTTTTTCATTCAGTTAAGCCTCTTTTCACCCCCACCTTTCTCCAAAATAATAATAATAATAATAATAATAATAATAATAATAATAATAATAATAATAATAATAAT
>SEYY01023933.1:172500-175000 GCA_009176605.1 Armadillidium nasatum | reverse complement strand
ATCGATACAAAAAATTTTTATTGATGTTAAAAATGTTCCTTTATCATTTGCTCATAAAAGTAAATAATGAAACACTTGTGAATTAAAGTATTTAATGCATATATCTTACTTTGAATAATGGGAGGTGCACACATTTTTCCTTATAACATTAGTCAAATACTTTATTAATGTTTAATTAATCCCTAATGTATGACTTTCTTAACAATTAACATTAATTTCCTTTATATATAATATTAAATTAAATGAGTTTTAGTAAGTAAAAATACATTTAGCTGTTTTTAATTTTCAATTTCATTAAACAATTAGCATTTTTTACATCCTTTTTCTCAAATGAGTATGCTATATTAATCCCTGGAATAATGGTTGGACGACATTATACACAATGTAATCTTCTGGTATCCAACATTCATCCTTTTTTTCGAGAAAGATGTATTTGTAGGGCTGTTTAGCAGATTGATGTAAGAAATTAATTTTATAATCTCTAAATTCATGTGATACCTGTTCAATAATCCCCATCCAAATGGCCTTATCATATATGCAAGCAACATATTGATAAGGCAGTTTGTTACACAAATAATCGAAACTGTATGTTGCAGCGTTGTAAAGAATGTCCAGGTATAGCAGCTGTTACAAATTATTTAAATTCTCTAGATGTATTATCTGAATGTGACAATTTAGAATACTGTCAATGGGTAAGCACTGACAGAACAACTATAGAAAAATTTGTGAAGCCTGTTCACGATTTCATTTCCTGCTTGTCAAACAATATTGTTAATCTAACTCGCCATCATTACATAGCTAAAACTCAAAGTGCATATCTGAATAGTTTGAAAGAAAGTATACCTCCAGATGAGGCTATTGTAATAGGTGATTTTGCTGAAAATTATTCATTTATGGTTCAGGATGCTGCCCAAATATTTCATTGGACAAATGAACAGGTTACATTGCATCCTATTGTTATTTATTACTTAAATGCTGACAGTAAGCTTGATCACAAAAGTTACTGCTTTATCAGTGATTCTCTAGAGCATTCGACTACTGCAGTCTATACTTTTCAAACACATTTTATGAAAATAATAACTCAAAAGTTTTCAACAATAAAAAAGTTCATTACTTTTCAGATGGTTGTAAGGCACAATATAAAAACCGGTTCAATTTTATTAACTTATGTTATCATGAGGATGATTTTGAAGTAAAAGCAGAGTGGAATTTTTTTGCAACAAGTCATGGGAAAAGTGTGTGTGATGGAATAGGGGGGCACAATAAAAAGAGCTGTTGCAAAAAGAAGCTTGCAAAAAACAGTGTCAGACCACATTTTGACTCCAGAATCCTTTTACAACTTTTGTAAATCTAATTTTAAGAACATTGAATGCATTTTTGTTTCGAAGACTGAAATAGAAGTGAATAAAAACATCTTGTCAAGTAGATTCCAGAAGGCTCTTCCAATTAAAGGTTCTACAGGTTTTCATAGATTTATCCCTAGTGGAAAGAATAAATTATTTGCTTACCAGACATCTAATGATAAATCACCAATATTGTTTAAAACGAGTAAAGTTGAATCTGATTTAAGTGACAGAAAATAGTGGAACTGAAATTGCTTATACTCCAAGACAATATGTTGCTTGCATATATGATAAGGCCCTTTGGATGGGGATTATTGAACAGGTATCACATGAATTTAGAGATTATAAAATTAATTTCTTACATCAATCTGCTAAACAGCCCTACAAATACATCTTTCCCGAAAAAAAGGATGAATGTTGGATACCAGAAGATGACATATTGTTTCCCGAAAAAAAGGATGAATGTTGGATACCAGAAGATGACATATTGTGTATAATGTCAAGTCCAACCATTATTCCAGGGATTAATATAGCATACTCATTTGAGAAAAAGGATGTAAAAAATGCTAATTGTTTAATGAAATTGAAAATTAAAAACAGCTAAATGTATTTTTACTTACTAAAACTCATTTAATTTAATATTATATATAAAGGAAATTAATGTTAATTGTTAAGAAAGTCATACATTAGGGATTAATTAAACATTAATAAAGTATTTGACTAATGTTATAAGGAAAAATGTGTGCACCTCCCATTATTCAAAGTAAGATATATGCATTAAATACTTTAATTCACAAGTGTTTCATTATTTACTTTAATGAGCAAATGATAAAGGAACATTTTTAACACCAATAAAATTTTTTGTATCGATTGGCCATAAGGGGGGGAAGCAGCCCCAAATGTTAAATGTTCAATAACTTTTAATAAAATAAGTTTTAGGTAAAAAATGCTTAGAGTAACTCTTGTTTATCAGGCCATTTGGCATAGAATGCATTTTGTTTCACAACTCTATCACTTCTAGAACCAAAGTTATGACCTCTTGAAAAAAACAAAAATTTTGAAAACTCCAAATTTTGGGGGGCTATAAAATCCCCAAAAAAAATTTTAAAAAATTTTTTAACCTCATTTTCTTTGTTTTTAGGTAAAAGACAGTAGAT
>SEYY01023933.1:160000-167500 GCA_009176605.1 Armadillidium nasatum | reverse complement strand
TAATTATCAAGATACAGCTGGTGTACATTCCTATTATTTTCTTTTTAGAACAGCCTTGAGAAGATGGTGTAATTCTCTGCTCTTATCCTAAATCATTTTGGAGAGAACCCATCAAGATAAATTTTTTTATCAAATTAAGTTTAAAAAGTAGAACTTTCTATTCTCTTCATTTTTGCCGCTAAGTTTATTTCGCTTTTTATTATACCTATATTTGCATCACTAAACATATTAGATCTGAATTCTGGTTGATTATATTAATCAAAATGATTAGCAACCCTTGATGCTCCAATTCCATTAAAAAACAAATAAACTATTTACCATCTTTATTTTTTGAAGCCAACAGAGAATTCTTTTGATATTGTCTCTATCTTTCCATTCCATTTCACATTTAATTCACAAATATTAAAGATATAAATCAAGAAAGAGGAATCATAGTATGGTAGAAAATTAGAACCATTACTTGTAAGAAAATGTTGAATTTAGAAAAATAAAATATTAACAAAATAATTCAAAGCATATTCACTCTTCTATCAGTGATTCAACTCTTCATTTAATACTTTTCATTTGGAAAATTATTCAGCTGCATACCAAATAGGTGATGCAAAGAACAACTGACCAGAAATCTTTCAGGAATATTTCCAATTGAATCATAGAAAACATTGATTGCTCTCTTCAAAGTCTCAGAAACTCAATTAACTATTTACAGGAGGAAACATAACAATGCACACACACACACACACACACATACACACACGCATATACAGCATATATATATATATATATATATATATATATATATATATATATATAATATATATATATATATATATATATATATATATATATATATATATATATATATATATATTATAAACTTGTAAAACACGAACACTCTCAAAACTTACAGCAAGGATTATATTTTTCCCTCTTTCTTTGACACATATAAAAACTTCCAATTAAATGTTTTGACAGATATTAAATGCTCTCATGAACTGCAATTTTATATATATATATATATATATATATATATATATATATATATATATATATATATATATATATATATATATATATATATATATATATATATAATAATATTTCTGCTATCAGACTCAAACCAGCAACCTTTAAGATGGTAAGTCTTGTACACTGACCACTAGGCTACAGCGGTTTAAATGGAAAGACAAGCATGATATCTTACTCAATTTAGTGTTCATTACTCATTTTTTGGTCAGCGCGCAAGACTTAACATCTTATAGGTTGTTGGTCCGAGTCCAATAACAGGAATTAATATTCTATATGAAAATTGTCTGTGAGAGTTATAGCAGACTTTAAAATCTATATATATATATATATATATATATATATAATATATATATATATATATATATATATATATATATATATATATATATATATATATATATATAGTTTTATAGAACACCATATAGAGTAGGAAAATAAAAGAACTGACTTTTTGAGGCTTTTTTGAAAGCAAAAATGATTTCTCGGTTTTAATTAAAAACTTAAAAAACATTAGAGGTTAATTGCTCCAAGAGCACCTTCCTAGCAATGGCTATTTTTTGAAGTTGAGTAGAACGTCTTTCAACGTGAAAGGAGTACTGATGAATAGCATCTTGATTTGATGACATGACAAAGTGAAAGAGAGAAAATAATTAATGAAAACTGGAAAAAATATGTGTGAATAGAACAGAACCCTGAGGTTCATCTAAAGTAATATGTAAGAAAGATGAGCGATGCCCACCAACAACACTTGCTATAGAACGATCAGATAGGAAGTCATTGAGAAGAAAGCAAAAGGAAGGAAAGACACTGGAAGTGTTTATAAATTGTCGCTTACTCTTTCGAAAGCTTTTTGTTTGCTCACGAAACACCAAAAAGCTGAGTTCCAATAGTCAGAAAGAAGAGAAAGGTTACTAGAAGGGGTCTCGTTACAGAAACAATACTGGCGTTTTAGTTAAGGTTGGAGTTTATCCTTCTTTAAACTGTCCATAATGTAACAATGTCCAGAAATATTATCCTTACACACATGCTTACATGCATACATTCATGCGTATATATATATATATATATATATATATATATATATATATATATATATATATATATATATATATATATATATATATATATATATATATGTGTGTGTGTGTGTGTGTGTGTGTGGACCAGGTGCTTACACTAAGGATGATTGTTGAGAAGTAACGTGAAAATAGTAAAGTGGGATATGCATGCTTTGTAGATTTAGAGAAAGCGTATGATAGTGTGTGTAGGAGGAAATTGTTCGAGGTATTGAGAGAAGGTTGGGAGGTAAGAGGAACATTATTGAATGAAATCAAAGCTTTTTATGAAAATTGAAGAACGAGGATGAGGGTGAAGGGGGAACTTTCTGATTGGTTTAACGTAAGAATAGTGCTCAAACAGGGATGTCTAACGTCTCAATGGTTATTTAACCTATTGATGAATGGTGTAGTTATGGAAATGGAGAGGAAAGGGAAAGGTATTACGCTGAGTAGAGGAGAAGGAGAATGGGAGGTAAATGATGCGGGGTTTTTCTCAGATTCTGGGCAATAGTTTAGGATGATGGTGAGAGAATTTGAATGGAAATAGGCAAAAAAAAAAAAAATGGATTGGGAATAAATGAAGCAAAAAGTAAAGTAATGAGGATTGGGGGTGAGAGAGTGGCTGTGAAAGGGGAGGAATGGGGGTTGCAGAGGTGAGTGGGGGAGATTGGAGGAGGTGGAAGAATTCAAATATTTGGGAATGTTGGTGGAAAAATATAGAGAATAGAAAAGGAGAATAGAAAAGGAAACAAAAAATAGTGGTGGAAATGAAAGTGTTGGGTGGGATTAATGGAAGTATGGAAGAAAGGGAAAACGTTAGAGGAAATAAAGGTACGAATGTTTGAGTGCATGTGTTTGCCATCTGTAATGTATGGATGTGAAACATGGATGATGAATGTTCAGGTGAGGAAAAAATTAAATATATTTGAGTTATGAAAGGATTGAGAGAGTTATGTGGTTTGAGAAGGATAGATATAAGATCAGAAACGAAAGAATAAGGGAGATGTGCGTATGGAGAAGGGAAATGGTTGATTAAGCAGAGGAGGGTGTACTAAGGTGATTTGGGCATGTGTGTATAATGGATGATGACAGAATGATGTGCAGAATGCTTAAATCCGAGGTTGTGGGAAGTAGAAGAAAAGGAAGGGAAAAGTGGATATGGATGGATGGAGTCAGTGAGATTTTGAGTGGAAAGGGTTTGCAATTGGAAGAGTGCAGGAGAGTTGCTGATTTCGAGATGGAGAGATGTCGTGAAGTGGGGCGAAAGGTGAGGTATGTATGTACGTGTATGAAGAAATTATGGCAGGAACCATCCTACGAGAGTGGGAAAGGTGAAAATCGAATATATATATATATATATATATAATATATATATATATATATATATATATATATATATATATATATATATATATATATATATATATATATATATATATATATATCTGTGTGAGTGTATGTTTTTGTAATGCTAGATAATTTTTTCTGTCTAGATTGATACTTTAATAACTTTTCCAAAAAGCAAAAGGAATGTACAAAAATTCGGGCAAGCTCTAATGGTACACGTACATGCAAGCAAATCGAAAGAATAAAATCATTATGCGTAACGAATTTTATTATAATACAATACAAACTTTAAAGTAGTCTAATTATTTGCTATCAAAATCTGCAGACATTCCTTAATACGGCCATTTATTCGGCAATTCTCCTCTCAAGAAAACCTAATTCGCTTTTATAAGCAACAGAGCCGCCATCTTGCCAATCTCATTCTGTTCTTTAAATTAGGCTTCCATGGTGGCTTATATTCGACCTACTTAAAGCTTTTGTGGTTTGGTCTTTGAATAGAAATATGGTGAATATTAAGATCGTTTCTTCATATATATATATATATATATATATATATATATATATATATATATATATATATATATATATATATATATATATATATATATATATATATATATATATATATATATGCAAAATAAATCGAAATACATAAACTTCATTTGTATATTTACCACATTAAATTTCTCGAAAAAAAATTCAAAAGAATAAAAATTATAAAACCAATAAAGAGGGAGATATTAAGAGCACTTAAAAAATTATTTTAAAACTCAAGATTTCGAAACCTTTAACTAGGTTTGAGCAAATTAGGACTTCGAAAATGTGAGTTTTAAAGTAGTTTTTTAAAGTGTTCATGTTTCTCCCTCTTTGTTTGTTATATTATTTTTTCCTTAATCATTTTTTGAACTTTTTGTAAGGTATATATATATATATATATATATATATATATATATATATATATATATATATATATATATATAATATATATATATATTATATATATATATATATATATATATATATATATATATATATTAGAATTTCTCCCATGAAATGCAAATATAATGCTAAAAGGTAAGGTTTATAGTCTCAAGCATTTATATATTTACTAAATTACTAAATTATAACTAGTAGTGTAATTTATTTATTTATTAAATTCATTCAAAATTAATGTCTTACATACACTTACTCCAAATGATATATTGGTAATAATAATAATAATAATAATAATAATAATAATAATAATAATAATAATAATAATAATAATAATAATAATAATAATTAATAAAAACAATAATTATAATAATAATGATAATAATTATAATAATAATAAAAATGATAGTAATAATAATAATATGATAATATTAATAATAATATTAACAGTAATAATTGTAATAATAATGACAAAAATAATAATAATAACAATAATAATAATAATAATAATAATAATAATAATAATAATAATAATAATAATAATAATAATAATAATGAAAAGATCACTATAAATTTATTTACTCTTATAATATAATAAAACGTATAGAAGAGAGATATTTATTTAATATTATTTTTTTTGTTTCTTGTAAATTAAGCTTTTTGTATAGATAATATAGATAGGAATGTAAATGAAAATGAAGCAATAACCAAAATGTAAGATGACGAAAATGAATTTCATGATAGATATGATTATTTGGTTTAAAAGGACTCTAGAATGTGATACTTAATCTGCTGATAGTAGTATGTGTGTGAGGGCGCTTTTTAGTTGTTCTGGATGATGACATGTTTGAGAGTGTGAAAGGGTGACAGTTAGGGGAGAGGGTTTGGAGGTCAAAGGATTTGTGCGGATTCCATAAATAAAATTTATATAAATTGTTAAGGCTATTATATATATATATATATATATATATATATATATATATATATATATATATATATATATATATATATATATATATATATATATATATATATATATATATATATATATATATATATATATATATATATATATATATATATTATATATATATATATATATATATATATATATATATATATATATATATATATATATATATATATATATATATATATATATATATATATATATATATATATATATATATATATATATATATATATATATATATATATATATATATATATATATTATATATATATATACAAATGACAAAAGCAAAGAGAAATATAATATTAATATATATATATATATATATATATATATATATATATATATATATATATATATATATATATATATATATATATATATATATATATATATATATATATATAATATATATATATATATATAAAATTACAAATGACAAAAGCAAGAGAGAACTCTCCTAATGATTACAATAATTTGTAAAACTATAACAGAAGGCGTAGAAAAAAAATAAATAAAATTATTTCTCATTTATAAATAACCATAAAGAATCGACTTACTTTCATCTCTTAAGGTTTTAACATCTAATTATTTTTTTGTGTTAATTATTTATTTTTACATTATTAAAACATGAGTTAATGTCAAAAACATGTATGTATGTGTGCAGGCATATATGTATGTATATATGTATGCATGTATGTATGTATGTATGTATGTATGTATGTATGTATGTAAGTATGTATGTATGTATGTATGTATGTATTATTTATATACGTATATATTATATATATATATATATATTATATATATATATATATATATATATATATATATATATATATTATATATATATATATATATAATATATATATTTATATATATATTATATATATATATATATATATATAATGTATATTTCCTTCAGTGGGCAATGGCCGGAGTCCTACCAAATTACACCGGAGTTGGGATAAATCTATCCTGGTCGATGGTTGCCGACATATCCAGATACACTGCGTTTAAAAGTAAGCAAGTCAAAGGAAGTTGGGAAAACGGATAAAGGGAGTGTGTTCCAGACTTTACCAGCAGAGTATATACAAGACTGAGCGTAGAGGTTTGTATTCAAACCATCACGAGTTCAAAGAAAGTAAACCACTCGCATTCCGTGATGCTCTCATCCAAATAACAACATTTTATTTTAAATGTTAGACCATTTTTATGCGTTAATTTTCAATTATTTTAATTGAATCATGAATAAACAAATCCTAGTGAAGCAAGATTACTTTTGTCGAAATTAAACAGGAGGAGCAACAAATCTATCAAAGGAACAACTCTTGAAGCTTTAAATTAAATTTTAGATAGGATTCTATACTCAAAGAAAATATTTTTAAAAATTCATTAATTTTCTTTAGTTAAGCTTAATATCTTTACAGATCGAGTAATTTGAAGATTTTCTTCGCTTCATTGTAAGGGGTGGTAACCCCTTTTGCTGTTTTTTTTTCTTCTACAGATTGTTTAAGACAAATTACAATTTATTAGCGATAACACCTCAGAGTCTCAGAGAAAAAAATGGATGTTCCTTCTATATATATAATATATATATATATAATATATATATATATATATATATATATATATATATATATATATATAATATATATATATATATATATATATATATATATATTATATATATATATATATATATTATATATATATATATTATATATATATATATATATATATATATATATATATATATATATATATTATATATATTGGGGGAGTACGTAGATCCATCGAAAGCATTGTAAGTAGAGTGATGATATGATTTGTGCTGAACCATTCCGTTGTACTCCGTTTCGCTCCGTTGCTCTTTGGTTATTTTCACCTTCTCAGAGGGTCCCGTGAGTACTCTCATCTCATATTTTAACATCTATGATACTAATACCTCCTCTCTTCTATTCACATGTTTCCACAAATTTACAAGCGCTTACTCGTACATTACCTTTTTAAATAAAAACAAAATATCGAAACAAATATCTGCCTTGGAGAAGTTTGGTGGGGTGCATCCAAACATTGCCGTCATCGACCCCTCACCCCATTTTGTATATATAAGATCAGATAGGCAGAACGAAGCAGATTTCCAAGGAAGAATATAAATTC
>SEYY01023933.1:130000-147500 GCA_009176605.1 Armadillidium nasatum | reverse complement strand
TTTTGCTGTCACGCTGGACATATCGAAAGCCTTCGATAGAGTCTGGCACAAAGCTTTGATTTCTAAACTTCCCTCTTTCGGTATCTATCCTTCTCTCTGTGATCTTCTCGCTCATTTCCTTTCTGGTCGTTCTATAGCAGATGTTGTAGACGGCCACCGTTCATCCTTTAAATCTATTAACAGTGGTGTTCCTCAGTGTTCTGTCCTATCACCTACACTTTTTCTACTTTTCATTAATGACCTTCTCTCTATCACCTCATCTCCTATCCACTCCTATGCTGATGACTCCACCCTTCATTATTCCTTCCAGTTTGAAAAACGTCCCACCCAACAGCAGTTGATAGACTCGAAAAAAGTAGCCTTGGAGCAACTAACCTCTGATCTTTCTCGTATTTCAAATTGGGGCAGAGAAAACATGGTTGTTTTCAATGCCTCAAAAACTCAATTCCTTCATCTCTTCACTCGACACAATTTTCCACACAACTATGATATCTTCTTCGAAAACACACAACTCAAGCCTTCATCTGTTCTTAAAATTCTTGGTGTTTCTTTTTCTCGTGATCTTTCTTGAAAAGATCACATTACTTCTCTTTCTAAACAAGCTTCTAAGAGGTTGGGTGTTCTGAGGCGCCTTCAGAATTACTTCACGCCACCCCGTTGCTTGCTCTGTATAGGGGTGTTGTTCGCCCCTGTATGGAGTATGCTTCGCACATCTGGGGTGGTTACACACATACAGCTCTCCAAGAGAAGGTGGAGTCAAGGGCATTTCGTCTCATCAACTCTCCTGCTCTTACTAACTCTCTTCAATCTCTTTCTGCCCGTCGAATTGTTGCGTCACTCTCCCTTTACTATCGCTATTACAACGGACACTGCTCTTCTGAACTCTCTCGTCACATACCTCCTCCATTGAGAAGAGCTCGTGCGACACGCCTTTCTACACATTCTCATCCTTTCTCTGTCCAACTCTCCGACCCCAGACAACCGCTATGCTCAGTCTTACATATACTCTACTGGTAAAGTCTGGAACACACTCCCTTCATCTGTTTTCCCAACTTCCTTTGACTTGCATACTTTCAAACACCGTGTATCTTGACACGTCGGCCACCATCGACCATGATAATAGATCTTTCCCAACTCCGGTGGAATTTGGTAGGCCTCCGGCCTTTGCCCACCGGAGGAAACATAAAATATATATATATATATATATATATATATATATATATATATATATATATATATATATATATATATATATATATATATATATATATATATATATATATATATATATATATATATATATATATATATATATATATATATATATATATATATATATATATATATATATATATATATATATATATATATATTGAACGAGGATTCAAAACCGAGACCTTTTTAATGGTAAGTCAAATCTCTAACAATTGAGCCATGACAGTTCAAATGGGGATTTCAGTGAGAAGGCTCTTGAAATACGACTCACGCAAACCAACTCAAAGGATTCAGAGGTAACAGGTCAGCTTCAATCCTCTTTCAATCAATCCTCTTTCAATCCTCTGCGTTCTAATCCTGGTTCAGCAGATTTTAATTTTACATAAATCTATCGCGAATATACGGTATAATATACTTACGCACACACGCTATATATATATATATATATATATATATATATATATATATATATATATATATATATATATATATATATATATATATATATATATATATATATATATATATATATATATATATATATATATATATATATATATATATATATATATATATATATATATATATATATATATATATATATATATATATATATATATATATATATATATATATATATATATATATATATATATATATATATATATATATATATATATATATATATATATATATATATATATATATATATATATATATATATATATATATATATATATATATATATATATATATATATATATATATATATATATATATATATATATATATATATATATATATATATATATATATATATATATATAAAGCATATACATAAAACTATCTAACTTCTATCATAAATAATACAACAGGAGAAAGAAATTTTCTTCATGCATTGTGTAAAGCTTCTCTTAACTTACTTTTTTGTACAAATAATTACCTAAAATAAATTTCTGATTTCTCACTTTATCAATAAATGTTTTTGAGACGCAGATGCACAACCCAGCGAAAAATAATTAAGCTTCCTTTAGGCGATATATAAAAAGAATGGAGGAAAAAAATGAAAAAGAAAAACGCTTGACGGGCCTCCCTTGCGAGAGACTTGAAAATTGGAGCATCAATAACCGAAGGCGGAAAAATGAAAGATCTTTTGCTCTGATATCAAAGACTTGCGTGTCTAGGAAGCTGATCGATGAATAGTTTTATTTCAAGCGAAACAACTTAATACTACCTTGCTATACATGCTTCTTCATATATATATATATATATATATATATATTATATATTATATATATATATATATATATATATATATATATATATATATATATATATATATATATATATATATATATATATATATATATATATATATATATATATATATATATATATATATATATATATATATATATATATATATATATATATATATATATATATATATATATATATATATATATTATATATATATATATATATATATATTCTGTTGCTATTATGTCACAATTTGTAAATAACAAATAATTCAAACACTTTTTTATAAATTATAAACACAACTAATTAGAACTAAATTACAGAATAGAAACTGTAAATCATCATTCTCATTAATCATAGTTGAGGAAAGGTTTCGACTTTATTCTTCAAAGTTTTTTGATTGACTTTCAAAGTTTTTAATTTGAAGATAATTCCAAAAAAAATTTTTTTTTTTTCTTTAGCAAATATTTTTTCATTTTTTTTTTGAAATTTTTTTTTTCAATTTTTAAAATTTTTCAAATTTTTTTTTTTAAGAATATTTTCATTATTCTTACTTAATTTTCAATTCTGAGGATGAATTGTATTTTAAAACTTTTTATCTTATTCTTATCTCAGCATTATTACTCTTGTATTTTAATATTATTTTTGAGTATGTTATGTTAGGAAAGTTTTAATAAACTTTAATTACTTAAGAAATTAATTGGAGATATTTGTTTTTAATTAAACACTGTGAAATAAGTTTTCCGATTATAAATCTGAGCTCAAAGTTACAATAAATGGTTGTAAGAAAAAATAAATAAATAAATAATAAAACAGTACGTAAATAAAAAAATAAATAAATAAATAAATAATTAAATAAATAAATAAATAAAAAACAATCTTCTTTCCCCAGGAAGGACTTGCGTCCTGTCAGTGGGATCTTTCGAGGAAGACCCTTGGGTTTCACAGGCACACGGCGGATACCGCTGGCAGAACGAGGCATATAGCGGATGCCGGAGATTATTTCCCAACAGTGACAAGAACACTTCGCTAACGTACTCGTTTTAACGACTGAGTCATTCAGTGCGAAGCGCAAGTAGAAGCCGTTCACATCTAGCTCTGCTTAGGCCTCGAACCCTGGACCTCTCCCTTGCAAAGCGAGAGCTCGATCAACTGAGCTACGGAGCCGCAAAAAATATAAATAAATAAATAAAAATAAAAATAAGAAAAAGATAAAATATGAAAAAAATATAAATTGGAAGCCTTAATTTAAAATGTTAAGAAATAGTTTAATATTGTTTAAAATTTAATTCTGTCACTTAAATGGCTTAGAGAAAGATAAGAAAAGGATAAAAGAAACGGAGATCAAAGTTTATCTTCCTAAAACAGATTTATTTCTCGTTATTGTCCCTTTTCCTTTGACTAAATGCATAAATATTTTTCAATAATATATATATATATACATATATATATAATGATAATAATAATATTGATAAAAACAGTAATTTTTGCAATTATTAGCATTATTATTATTTTCATTAGTTATTATTGTTATTTTAATTTTTTTTTAATACTATTGTAATTATTTCCTTTATAATTTATTATTATTATTATTATTATTATTATTATTATTATTATTATTATTATTATTATTATTATTATTATTATTATTATTATTATTTATTATCATTATTATTATTTTTATTATTATTATTATTATTATTATTATTATTATTATTATTATTATTATTATTATTATTATTATTATTATCACTATTATTAATATTATTATTATTATTATTTTTATTATTATTACTATTATTATTATTATTATTATTATTATTATTATTATTATTATTATTATTATTATTATTATTATTATTATTATTATTATTATTATTATTATTATTATTATTATTATTATTATTATTATTATTATTATTATTATTATTATTATTATTATTATAGCAGTTTTTTTTCATATTTGCTTCACAATAATTTTTTTACTTCTAAAAAAAAATTTTTTTTTTTAAAAAAGACAAAAGAGAACGAACTATTTTTCAAAAATTTACTTTTGTCCTTCCTACCTTTCGCCTATTTTGGTTCTTATTCTTTTGCAGTGACACGTCTTAAGAAAAAATTTGCCTTTTTATTCCCTCTAAATTCCTTCGAGTTCTTCTTTCTCAAGTTTTTTGTTTATGGTCAGCTGAAAAGAAGGAGTTTATATATATATATATATATATATATATATATATATATATATATATATATATATATATATATATATATATATATATATATATATATATATATATATATATATATATATATATATATATATATATATATATATATATATATATATATATATATATATATATATATATATATATATATATATTATATATATATATATATAATATATAATAAATATAAAAAATATATATATATATATATATATATATATATATATATATATATATATATATATATATATATATATATATATATATATATATATATATATATATATATATTAATGAATAACAACAATAATATAATAATAATAATAATAATAATAATAATAATAATAATAATAATAATAATAATATAATAATAATAATAATAATAATAAGAATAATAATAATAATAATAATAATAATAATAATAATAATAATAATAATAATAATAATAATAATAATAAATTAAAAATTGCTTTATTACACATAAATATTTCTTTTAAATATTAATTTAAAATCAGTTGATTCTGAACATGGAAAAATATTTCAAAGAACATCCTATCACTTACTTACCAAATTTTAAATGAGTTGAAGATTTTTTTTTCTTAAATTCACTTTGATGATTTTGAAAAGAAATCGGATCGGCAGAAAAAAAATAATAATTAAATAAATAAAAAAAAATTAAAAAAACATGAAAAATTATTTTAAAAAAAAATTAATTTATAAAATATATATAAAAAATATATATATATATATATATATATATATATATATATATATATATATATATATATATATATATATATATATATATATATATATATATATATAGAAAACAACAAAGTAAGGAAAGAAAAAACTAACAGAAAATAAAAATTATTCTTAATTAATGAAAGAAAAAAGTAAATAAAAATACTGTTCGACAAAAGAGCAAAATTAAAAAATCAATTCATTGGAAATAACAAAGCAAAATGAACAAAAAAAAATTGCATCAATTCTATAATAGTAAATGGAAAATTTAAAAATAGAATATATATTTTCCATCTATAAATATAATTAGTAACAAATTCATTTAAAATCTTTTCGCCTTAGATCTCAAAGCAACCTTTTAAGAATGCAATTTACAAGAATGTCATTGAGGCGTACAAAAGAATGATAAAAGAATAATTTAACATTCATTCAGTCTTAAAGCATTTATATTCTTAACTTATTCCTCCGTTAAATTATTTCAACTTCAATGCAGCTGAAAACGTTAAGTAAGTTACATCTAAGGAAAAAATTAATAATGACCTATAATCATTCATATCCTAAGATTAATCGCACTCCTAACTTTCCTTCGAGAAATTTTATCAAAAATTAAAAAATTGGAAAGCAAATTTAAACATTGAAATCATTGAAATCAAATCAACTGAAAAAGCAACATCGAAACTATTCCCATAAATCCATTGGAGATTGCAGAGAATAGGCATGATTATTGTTTTTAAAATTGTCCCCAAATATTGTTGCTAAAAGTGAAATAATTTTTAACTTGGACTGAAAAATTATTCCGCAAATCAAACTGCTGATATAAAACAAACTCTCTGTAACTTCTTTGAAACTCAAAAAAAAAAAAAAAATTCATTATATTATTATATATATATATATATATATATATATATATATATATATATATATATATATATATATATATATATATATATATATATATATATATATATATATATATATATATATATATATATATATATATATATATATATATATATATATATATATATATATATATATATATATATATATATATATATATATATATATATATATATATATAATATATATATATATATATATATATATATATATATATATATATATATATATATATATATATATATATATATATATATATATATATATATATATATATATATATATATATATATATATATATATATATATATATATATATATATATATATATATATATATATATATATATATTTAATATATATATAAAATAACATGTGGAAACAAAGGAGTCAAAATTTCTTTTAGTAATTTTGTCAAATCTGTAGATTTAGGACCTAAAAAGGGAAGTTTCAGATAAACCACCATTTTCGGAACGGAAAAATCAGCGATCTGTGGGCGAAAAATGCTATTAAGATATGATGCTAAAATTTTATTGAACATATGGGGAGGAAAAAAATTGGTGCCTAAAAATTTTCGTAAGTAACAAATTTCTTTATGGAAGTTTAACCAGTTGGAGCAAATTTTGTGTGCTCTATCAATCTTGCACAAAATACTATTAAGTTTAAAACGTGAAGGAATAAAACTGAAGAAATTAGTACCCAAAATAGTAGAGGAAGGCTTACGATATACTGAAGTCTGAAAACAATCTGTTTTGCGCTCTATAAGTATGTCCAAAAAAGGGAGGGAGCAATTATTTTCTTGTTCCATGGTAAATTTAATGTGAGAATGTTTGTAGTTAAGATAGTTCAAGAATTGAGATGAATGGGATTCGTCTTTAAAAATAATAAAATAATATATATATATATATATATATATATATATATATATATATATATATATATATATATATATATATATATATATATATTTATACTCGCAACTTTTCCCACAAACGTGGGGTGTTGACTACCAGAAGTCACAACTTAACAGCATTCATCCCCTCACCAATCTTTTCCATTCATTCCTGTCCTCCGTCAACCGCAAACCCTCCTCCCATCCCAACCCCCTATCCCTCAATAAGTCCTTGACCCCACTTACCCAACCTCCCCTAGGTCTCCCCCTCCCTCTTGCACCTTCAACTTGCGATATAAACACCTTTTTAGCTAATCTCTCATCATTCATCCTACAAACATGCCCAAACCACCTCAGCATGTTCTGCTCAGCTCTCTCAACCATACTCCTTCCCCAAGCACATTGCTCCTTTATTCTCACATTCCTAACTCTATCTCTTCTACTTACACCACATACCGCTCTCAGACCTTTCATTTCGAAAACTTCTACCTTTTTTCTTTTTCTCGCATTTAACCTCCACACCTCGCTCCCATACATAACAACCGGAACACAACATCCCTCAAACATTTTCTTCTTCACTTCTCTTGTCAACCTTCCTCTCTTCCTAAATATCCCTCAAGCCTCCCAAAACTTTCTTCCCCTCTCTTATTCTATATCCAACTTCGTCATTCCTCACAAACATCACCCCCCTCAAAATTCACACCCAGATATTTAAAAGAATTAACCCATTCCAATCTCTCCCTCCCCACCTTAATTAGCAATTCATCTCCCCCACCTACAACCCTATCTACACTCTCCCCATTTTTCATCCATAACACTTTACTCTTTCCTGCGTTCACTCGTAAGCCTAACTCATCACAACATTTTACAAACTCATCCACCAAAACTTTTAAACCCCCTTGTGACTCAGACAAAAGTACAACATCATCCACATATAATAACACATTCACATTCCATATATCTTGATGATCATTTATTCTCACCCCTTTACACCTTCTCTTTCCATCAACCTCACCACTTTATCTATAAATAAATTAAACAAACCCGGAGACATAACACAACCCTGTCTCAAACCATTATTCACCTCAAAAAAATCCGTTTCCATTCTATTTATTCTGACACACGCTCTACTATTCCTATAAAGTGATCTAATGCCCTCAATTACTTTCTCCTCAATTTCATACTCCCTCAAAACCTCCCACAGTTTATTCCTATCCACCCTATCATATGATTTCTCTAAGTCCATAAAACACATATACACATCCTTCCCTTTTCTCTCTTTTTTTCTTCAATCATTCTTAAAGTAAAAACCTGATCCATACACCCTCTTCCTTCTCTAAAACCTCCTTGTTCTTCACAAATCATTTCATTAATCCCAATCTTATTCAATAATATTCTACCATACACTTTACCCACTATACTAAGCAAACTTATACCCCTATAGCTCCCACACTCAAATTTATCCCCCTTTCCCTTAAATAAAGGAACTATACAGGCATCTTGCCAATCTTGAGGCACCTTCCCCATTACCCAACATAAATTAAATAACCTCATTAACCAATTTCCAATTTACTACACTTACCCCCCCTTCCACTAACATCTCACCACTTATCCCATCCAAACCTGTCGCCTTACTCCTCTTTACTTTCCTCAGAGCTTTACCTATTTCTTCTAACGAAATTCCACCATGAACCTCTTGGATCAATCTACCCCTTTCTCTCTCCAGCACCTCTACTTCCCTCCTTACCTCATTCACATTCAAGAGCTTACCAAAATACTCTACCCATCTAGCTCTAACTTCACTTTCCACCTGTCTTATTTCTCCATCTAACCCTTTTACTCCATCACTCAATACCTCCCTCTTATTCCTAACCTTATTCACCTCCTTCCAAAACATCTTACTCCTTTCTCTAAAACTCTCAACTTTCTTACTACCCCATTTCTAATCTGCTCTTTCTTTCGCCCTCCTTACCTCCCGTTTGGCTAACCTATTCTTTACCTTATATGATTCCCAATCCTCTAAACTTTTTGTGCTCAAATATTTTTCAAACGCCTCCTTTTTTTCCTTTACTACTATATTCACCTCCTCGCACCACCATTCACTACCCTTTCTTCTACACTTTTCTCCCACCCTCCTCACCCCACATGCATTCCTTGCACTTTCTACCAATACCGCCTTAAACCTCCCCTACTCCTCTTCCACACCCCTTAAGACTCCTCCTCTTACCTCTTCCCAACCTATATTTAGCTCTCTTTTAAAATGTTCCCCTACTTCCCTTTCCTCCAGTCTTTCCACTCTCACAATCTCTACTCCCCTCCCCGAACATCCAATCTTTCTCCATCCCCCTTTATATATATATATATATATATATATATATATATATATATATATATATATATATATATATATATATATATATATATATATATATATATATATATATATATATATATATATATATATATATATATATATATATATATATATATATATATATATATATATATATTATATATATATATATATATATATATATATATATATATATATATATATATATATATATATATATATATATATATATATATATATATATATATATATATATATATATATATATATATATATATATATATATATATATATATATATGTATATATATATATATATATATATATATATATATATATATATATATATATATATATATATATATATATATATATATATATATATATATATATATATATATATATATATATATATATTCTCTGGTAGGCAAAGGCCAGAGGCCTGTTAATTTTCAACAGAGTTGAGAAAATGTTGGAATTCAAATCAAATGAAATTATAAATATAAAAATGAGATCCGTTTTGACCCCCAGGAAGAACGATTTCAAAGGAATGTTAAGAGTGTTATTAATCTAGTTATACGAATCATAAATAATTTTGTTTTATTTTTTGTTGTGTAATTAATTCGCTTTTTTAAAAGTCGAAGTAATTTACCAGAGGTAAAATTTCGAATATATGATTGCCTTAAGAACAAAAAAATGTTGATTTAGTTTGATATTTTCATGAATATTTTTAGGTTTCAATAACATTCTAGCAGAATATTGTGTCAAAAAGTGTATTTGATATTTACGCAAATAGATTTTAAATAAACTACTTATTACTGATTTATTTATAGATGGAATATAATTTTTCAAAAATATTTTCAATATATTTTCAAAAATTTTTTTTTTTTTTTTGGCTTTGCGCAATTTTTTATTATTCAAAGTGTTTTGCTTTGTTTTTTTCAGTATTGATTTTTTGATTCTACTCT
Source organism: Armadillidium nasatum (assembly GCA_009176605.1). Taxonomy (NCBI): domain Eukaryota; kingdom Metazoa; phylum Arthropoda; class Malacostraca; order Isopoda; family Armadillidiidae; genus Armadillidium; species Armadillidium nasatum. Next base: position 136,945 of record SEYY01023933.1, on the reverse strand, counting down.
TTGATGTACAGGATTTTTTACTCTTATTTTTGTTACGCTGATTCTCATTTTCATTCTCTTTTGATCTTTCCCTGATATATATATATATATATATATATATATATATATATATATATATATATATATATATATATATATATATATATATATATATATATATATATATATATATATATATATATATATATATATATATATATATATATATATATATATATATATATATATATATATATATATATATATATATATATATATATATATATATATATATATATATATATATATATATATATATATATATATATATATATATATATATATATATATATATATATATATATATATATATATATATATATATATATATATATATATATATATATATATATATATATATATATATATATATATATATATATATATATATATATATATATATATATATATATATATATATATATATATATATATATATATATATATATATATATATATATATATATATATATATATATATATATATATATATATAAAATATGTGAGTGATAGCTTCCGCATCCGTATCCGCATCGCAAGAGAACCCTTATCAAAATTAGCATCCGCATCCGCATCCGCATCCGCATTTGACGAAAATTCAATATCCGCATCCGAAAATAAGAAAATATGACATTGGTCCATCACTATATATATATATATATATATATATATATATATATATATATATATATATATATATATATATATATATATATATATATATATATATATATATATATATATATATATATATATATATATATATATATATATATATATATATATATATATATATATATATATATATATATATATATATATATATATATATATATATATATATATATATATATATATATATATATATATATATATATATATATATATATATATATATATATATATTCCTTACAGTTATGGGATTTATTGAAATTCTTTTCCATTTCGATTTATCCCCAAAGTTCCAAATAAATAATCTATTAACGAGTATCTCACTACTATTTTCAGACCTACTCGTCATTTTCCTACTGTACCTAAATAAAAAATATACGTAAAACTTCCGAATATAGATTCACTTACATTTCAACTTAAAAAAATATTCTTAATATATTTCAAGCTACATTCCTCAATGCCAGTTTATTCTTATAAACTATAACTCCCTTTCAATTCATACTTTCTTCAGATAAGGAATCTCTCCCAATGCTTCTCTGATCCTCATTAATTTATTTATTTAAGTGCGTCAGCTGTAATTCGGCGAATGTAGGCAAAACTGGTTTACAATTAATAATGAAGATTGATAAGCATAGAGGAGTTTCTTTTAGAACTGACCTTCACTTTAGAACTCCTGAACACTCTGCCATTAGAGACCATGCAGATGCCCACCCTTTTTTTCTTCAAATTTTTCTATTCTTCAACATTTGTCTTCCCTTCTTGACTCTAGGATATTGGAGTCTTTATAAATAAAAACTCATTGCCCACCCCAAATAATCAAGCTTCTTCTATTGTTCTTTTCAATCAATGATAAAGTCTTTATCCCCAAAATAGTCCAGCAATTATATTATTTCTTGGTTTTGCTAATATTCGATTTTTGTCTTGGCTTTTATTCTTTTTTATTTTAATACCAATATTATTACACTAATTTTATTATTTTATTGAATTATTATTGTTTTAAATATATTATATTTATTTAATGAATATAGAGTCTGATTGTATTTTAAAATAGAAACTGGTAAAATTTTAAGTTTTGTGCTGAAGACTGACTGAGATAAGGTTTGAAACGTTCACAGAGTATTAAATGAGAATGTGGAAATACTTAGTATTGGTTTTAACCTTTCTAATTAGATTAAAGCACACTAGGAAACAAGCTACCTCAACTTTATATATATATATATATATATATATATATATATATATATATATATATATATATATATATATATATATATATATATATATATATATATATATATATATATATATATATATACATATTAGTAATGACATCCGTATTCGTATCCTCTCAAACTGCACCCACATCCTTATCAAAATTAACATTCTCATCCGTATCTGCATCCGTATTTTCGAAAATTCAACATCCCCATTCTCACCATCATCCGCACTTGACGAAAGTTCTACATCCGCATTCACATCCTCATCCGCACTTTACCAAAATTCGACATCTTCATCCACAAATGAGAAACTATGACATCCGATCCATCACTATATATATATATATATATATATATATATATATATATATATATATATATATATATATATATATATATATATATATATATATATATATATATATATATATATATATATATATGTAGTAGAAGAGTTGACATGTGGGGAAAAAGAAAGAATAGGAAAAACAATATCAATATGAACCGTCTTTGAGTGCTGCATAGGAACTTTTAATGGCTCTACCAAATAAAAATTGTGTCAGTGGACTGTAAGAAAGGAAGAGGATGCTGCTTACAGTCATTCTTAGCTAAAGTTCTCCTCTAAAATTCAGCAACAAAAGGTTAGTAGTTAGTTTAAAGGGTAACATCAAAACTCACTGGAATAGTTTTTAAATGTCACACTGGTGAAAGTCGAATATCTGCGCTGATGTTCAGAATTTCTTTACTGAGAATGTCTATTTGTATCTGAGTACCGTCTATCACATGACGATGAGCAGCCTCTAAGGCTACTGATACTATCAGTGATCAACTGAAAGTGCATTACAGCAGGTTGGTGAAAGGAAATAGAAAACTAATCGAGATATTCTTAAGGACAGTAGTTACGTTAGAATAATGTAAGATTTGATAAAATAAGGTTTTATAAGAAAGTGAAGGGATAAATCATGCGTGGGAAGCTGGGTACTAGACCTGGAATTGTAAGAGGTTCCTGTCTGCTTAACAGCAGGAGTAGATGAAAGAAAAGCTGAATAAATATTAATACCTAAAACGTCTAACAAGAATTTGAAGAGGAATCATTTGTCAGAGAGACAAGAGTAAAGAATGTTCTGCAAGATATGGAAGACCAGCTGAAGGTGAGAAGCTCGTTCCTTTTCAGTAGATGAAAATATGAGAACTCATTAATTCAAACAAAGACAAAAGGAATATCACGTATGATAGAGTGCTCGTAAAGCTGAAAGGTGGCTCCATCATCACTACAAACACCAAAATCCATGATGAGGAACTTAAAGAGCCCTAAAGATGTGATTACAGCCTTTTCTTCAATGTTGAGCAAGATTGAATAAGAATTTGGTGGTATACACGAAGAATATCCATTTTATTTAAGACAAATACACCATGCTGTTTTGCGAATTTGCTGTGGATTAAAGTAATGGATCGCAATAGGGTCTAGTTACAGCATTGGTAGACTCTAAAATACTTACATATATATATATATATATATATATATATATATATATATATATATATATATATATATATATATATATATATATATATATATATATATATATATATATATATATATATTAGATCGGCCTTTAAAAGAGAAGAAAACTCTTTTTATTGACTACCAGTTTGTCTTCTGATAAGCATCTCACTCTTTAAAAACCGGAAAGGGCCCTTCTTGGTTTTAAGCATATGAAGAACCTGAAAGATAGAGTTGACGTGGTAAATGTGATTAAGAGAAGAGGTCAGCAATTGATCTACCAAAGAAATAAAAACAGAAATTTGGAAAAGTATTGACAATGAACTTTAGGGCGATTAAAAAAATTTTGAAATTTAAATTTATTTTTAGGGCTCAAGATGGTGAAATTCCTTCATTCGGTATGCAAACAATAATGGTGGAAGTAATCCATACATAACAATGTATGGATTAATGGAAAACAACATTAACAATCACGAAAATTCACTGAAAGAAAAACCTGATGTGGGGCTGGAATATAGTAGTCGTAAACTCTTCATAATAAGCAATGGAGCAGCCATTAGATCCTTAGAGGATCTCAAAGTATTTCATCAAGCTAAGACAGGAGGCAAAATACTGATGAAGACGTCGGTTTTCACAAGAAATTCCATCTTTTCGCAGAAGATTTTAACATGATTTTAAACTTAGAAAGTGCTAAAGGCTGCACTGTCCTCAAAATTACGTCAAGTTTTTGTCTGGTGGAGTCGGGAAATGTTAATAGATGCCCGTGTGTATTAGTCGTTTGACTCGAATTAGGGCAGCAAAAGTCGGGAGATGCGGTAGAGGATAGTCGGAATTCGTGATGGAAAGATATATATATATATATATATATATATATATATATATATATATATATATATATATATATATATATATATATATATATATATATATATACATATATATATATATATATATATATATATATATATATATATATATATATATATATATATATATATATATATATATATATATATATATATATATATATATATATATATATATATATATATATATATATATATATATATATATATATATATATATATATATATATATATATATATATATATATATATATATATATATATATATATATATATATATATATATATATATCCACCTCCCAAATAGGAAGGTTCACACGAAAAACCTAGCAAGTTGGTGTAGCAAAAGAAAAATATTGCTTGCAGTAACTCAAGGACTAGCATAGGAAATAAAAACTCAAAGAAGCATTATTTTCAGGAGAGCTATGGGAGAAAGTGCTTAGAGGTTAGATGGAAGACAATGTTAGTTACACCGAAAGGGAAAAACTTACCTGTGAGTTTAAATAAAACTCAAGGGACTAAAATTGAAACTAACGAGCAGAAAAACAAGATGTTTTAGAGTTCTCTTGGAGAGTGACTTTTAAGAGTATTTGGAGAAAGATTCTGGTCCCACTGGCAGAGTGGAAACCCTATCTTGGAGAAGGTAAAGAAAGGTAAAGTAAAGATATATATATATATATATATATATATATATATATATATATATATATATATATATATATATATATATATATATATATATATATATATATATATATATATATATATATGACAAGCATTTGAATAATTCATGGATGATATTTTTTTATTTTGGTAATAGAAACGTGAAAAAATAGTCGGCAAAAGAATTGCGAAGAAAATTGGCTCATTTAAGCTTTTCGAAGTTTTGGCGCGAAAGTTTAGTCTCAAATTTTTGGCGCGAAAACGATGAATCTGTTTAAGATCGAATAAACGATGCAATTTTCCATCTTAAGAAGAATTGAGAGGAGAAATTCGTCTTCATTAGGAATATTCCTGCAACGAATTTAGTTTTACCCCTTTCTGCCCTTCTACTTTTGTGAGAATCTATTTTTTTCTCCTTTTTTAAGATTTATTTTATTTTCTTTAGTTAGATTTTATTTTTGTTCAAACTTTAAAGTGGGTCAAGTGGAAAAATCTCCAGCAATGAATTTAAGCTAACGTATTTTGTTTAATCTTTTGAAATCAAGGATCATTATATATATATATATATATATATATATTTGCCTCCATGCCAGAAAGAAGCACCTTGGTTATGTACTCAGCTCTTTCCGTTTGATCTATGTCAAGGAAGAAATAATCATTCCATGGGAAATCAAAAGATTACAACCTCATGTCAGACTAGTTAGTGGCACAGAAATGTCAGAAATGTCTCCTCTCCGAAGGAAGGGGCCGTTCTTCTGGAAGAGATAAGAAGATGATCAGATAAAACCAGAGGAAGAAAGAGTTTAACAGTGTAAGGAGAAGAATAAGAAGTTAGGAAAAGATCATGTATGTTGAACTCATCACCAAGGTGGTCAGGGATACCGGTAGGGTGATGCACCAACTGCTCAAGGTTGTTCTGGATAGAAAATTGGTATTCGAGTTCAGCAGTTGGATTATGAGAATTAGATTAAAGTCATTAGCGGTGGTGAACATTGAAATCGCCTAAAAGGATGGCTTCGGAGAAAATAGAACAATATATATATAATATATAATATATATATATAATATATATATATATATATATATATATATATATATATATATATATATATATATATATATATTATATATAAGGTTGGCCCTTAAAATAACAGCCAAGTAATAAAAGGCAAGCCATCGTCCCCCCCCCTTTTCTTTTAGTTAAATTGTGATATATGGTATATAAATAAATGTATAAAATATAATTAAATCTCTGATATATACAGTAGATCAAGGTCGGTATACCTATTCGTGCAAAATATTATGTTTTCAACGAAGTTAGGAAACAATACGAAAATTATAGGTTACTTCAAAAATCAAAGAAGAAGCAGAATCTATCACTCGTATTAAAAGATTATAAATTTAAAAAAAGGTTGGACTATCTTTTTGATATTGCACATTCAAATGCTTTGGAACTGATCAGCAATGAAGAATATAAACTATTCCAATGAAGTCAAAGAGAAAAGGATACATCAATGACGTTGATGTTAAAATAACTGAGATTCAAAAAATATGAAAAGGGATAAAAGGTGTACGCTACGTAAGTAAAAGGAAGAGCTTCATAAGAGGAATCTGTTTTTTTATGCAGCTTTAGCTAACAATATATGTGAAAAGAAGAAATATGCAAACCTACCACAAAGCAGAGATCCTCACAAATGAAAGGTGATGCCTATTGAATTAGTAACGACATTAGATTGGACAAGAACTAGTGATTATAAAGCAGTTATGATAATATCAGCTGCTGCTGATTCTCTTGGATGCAAAAAAGGAGAATGTCGTTTTAACTTTGAGTACTCCATGCACAAAGAGAAAGAAGAGCTAAGGGGATCAAGATTTCTGATAATGTTAAAAAATAAAATAAAAGTAATAGTCCTTTAACAGTACATTGGAATAGACAAATCAAGCAGGATATTGCCGAAGATTCCAGTATAAATGAGGAGAAACT
>SEYY01023933.1:105000-125000 GCA_009176605.1 Armadillidium nasatum | reverse complement strand
TGAAGTAGTATTCTTTTGTAAAAACGTTTTGAAAATTACTTCAAATGAAGTCTTTAAAATCCAGCTTTAAAACATTTTCCTTTCAACATTATGAGAATAAAATATCCAGATAAGGATTCGAGACACTTCTTTCTCCAAGAGATTTAAAAACAGTTTTAAAATGACCAATAAATATACAATGAATTTGGCTTTAAATAAATGTTGTCTGGAGAACTGAAAATTTACATACCCTTGACACTAATAGAAGGAAATTGCATTAACTATATGAATAAATGAATATTTGAGAACAATCGTGAATATTTTAGATCAAGTTTTTGAGGAGTCATTTTTCTTTATGTATTCATTTATATATTAATTTCTTTAAAATATTTTGTTTATTTACTTCTTATTAAGTTACTATATATATATATATATATATATATATATATATATATATATATATATATATATATATATATATATATATATATATATATATATATATATATATATATATAGTTGTGTGGAAGATTGTGTCAAGTAGAGAGATGGAGGAATTGAGTTTTTGAGGCATTGAAAACTACCATGTTTTCTCTGCCCCAATTTGAAATGAGAGAATGATCAGAGGTTGGTTGCTCCAAGGATATCTTCTTGCGTCTATTAACTGGATAGGAGATGAAGTAATAGAGAAAAGGTCATTAATGAAAAGGAAAATAGTGTTGGGGGTAGGACAGATCCTTGAGGAACACCATTATTAATAGATATATAGGATGAACGGTGAAGGTCTACAACAGCTGCTTTAGAACGATCAGAAAGGAAATCAGAGAGAAAGCCAAAGAGAGAAGGATAAATTCCGAAAGAGGGAAGTTTGGAAATCAAACCTTTGTGTCAGAATCTATTGAACGCTGTCGATATGTCCAGCGCCACAGCAAAAGATTCACCGAAATGCCGAAGAGCGGAAGACCAAGAGTCAGACAGAAGGGAAAGAAGATCACCAGTAGAGCGTTTCTTTCGAAAGTCATACTGACGATCAGAGATAAAATTAGAAAAATTGAAATGTTTTTATATCTTCCTGTTAAGAATAGCTTCGAAAACTTTAGAAAAAAAGAGGTTAAAGAAATTGGACGGTAGTTAGAATGTTGAGATGGCACTCCTTTTTCTTCACAGGCTGAATGAGCGCACGTTTCCACCAAGAAGGGAAGGTTAAAATAGAAAGATATAGACGAAATAGTTTACCAAGGCAGGATGCAAGCTCGAAAGCACAAGTTTTGAGGACCACAGGAGGGATGCCGTCAGGACCGTACGCCTTCTTAGTACTAAGCTCAGAGAGAATAGAAAAGACGTCTTTAGAAGAAATTACAATTTTAGGCATAAATGAGTTGGAGGGGTTGAAGGAGTAGGAATAGCTCGGGAATCGTCTAAGGTTGAATTAGAGGCAAAAGTATGAGTGAAGTTTTCAGCTTCAGAGGAAGGCAAAACAGCAGTTGACTCGTCAGAAGATATTAGAGTAAGGAAAGAGGAAGAAGCAAATTTAGAATTGACATTTTTTGCAAAATGCCAAATAGAGCGTGAAGAAGAGGAACCAGAAATATTATTGCATTTTTTACGAAGAAAACAGATCTTAGTGTTACAAAGGATAGATTTCGCACGATTCCGGAATGAGTTTCTGTTGTTTGAAGACGAAAGTAATCCTTGAAGGCAGCAACCTTGTGGTGGAGAGTGTAAGAACAAGCTGAGGTAAACCAAGGATCGTTAGTAGAAGGGAAAGAATGTGGAATGTACGCCTATATGCCAGAGAGAATCACCTGCATACTCAGAGGGACCCCTCCATCGGAAACATTAATCGTTCAATGGAAATGATACAACCACAAGTCAGTCAAGTTAGTTTCACCGAAATGTCAAAAACGTCTCCTTTCCGAAGGAGGAGCAGACAGAACAAGATACAGAGATAAAAAGGTGATCGTATGATCCAAGAGGAGGAAAGAGTTTAACAGTGTAAGGAGAAGAATAAGAAGTGAGGAAAATTTCAATTATGTTGGGTTCATCACCAAAGCGGCCAGTGATACGGGTAGGGAGATGCACCAACTGCTCAAGGTTGTTCTGGATAGAAAATTGGAAGTCGAGTTAACCAGCTGCATCATGAGAACTAGACGAAAGCCATTGGCGGTGGTGAACATTGAAATCACCTAAAATGATGATTTCGGTGAAAAGAGAAGAAGAAAGAATGCGTTCTATTTTGGGATTAAGATAGTCGAAGAATTTTGTATAGTCTGTAGAGTTAGGAGATAGGTAGACAGAGCAAATGAATTTAGTTATAGAGTTGCAGGAAATTTTAAGCCGTAAAGTAGAGAATTCAGAAGACTCCAAATTAGAGACACGAGAACAGACAACATCGTTGCGCACAAATGAGGAACATCTACCTTTGACTGAAAATTGAGGATAGAGACAGAAGGAGGAAACAGAGTAGGGTTTGCTGTCAGAGCACTCAGACATCTGAGTTTCAGTTGAGGAGAAGAGATGAGGTCTAGAAGAAGATAGGTTGTGTTCGTCAAAGTGAAGATTGGACAAAAGACCGCAAATTTTCCTATATATATATATATATATATATATATATATATATATATATATATATATATATATATATATATATATATATATATATACTTATATATATATATATATATATATATATATATATATATATATATATATATATATATATATATATATATATATATATATATATATATATATATATATATATATATATATATATATATATATATATATATATATATATATATATATATATATATATATATATATATATATATATATATATATATATATATATATATATATATATATATATATATATATATATATATATATATATATATATATATATATATATATATATATATATATATATATATATATATATATATATATATATATATATATATATATATATATATATATATATATATATATATATATATATATATATATATATATATATATATATATATATATATATATATATATATATATATATATATATATATATATATATATATATATATATATATATATATATATATATATATATATATATATATATATATATATATATATATATATATATATATATATATATATATATATATATATATATATATATATATATATATATATATATATATATATATATATATATATATATATATATATATATATATATATTTAATTATTTAAACTCTGACTATCCCTGACATTATGAGTGCAGTAGAAAAGGTTATCAGAGCCTAGACGGATGATAATGAACGAAGTGGTTGAAGTAGCCTTAATTAATTATGGCTCATCACATCATATCATCACCGAAGGTGCGAAGTTTTAACAATGCTTTTCCTATATTGGTTCCTTGGCAGATAACTCTGGATATGAAAGTTCGTTGTAAAGATGCTGCAACGGATAGTTACTCTAGACAAATTATGGGTTCATTATTTATAACCGGCAAGTAAGAGATCGAGAAAGGAATTCAAGTTCACAAAAAACAATAAATTTTCGTGTAACTTGTCGGACCAGTAAAGTGATGCTCACTGTTTTCTGGGTCCATAAGGTTATAATATTGGAACATTACATGCCTAGAGTATCAACAGCAAACAAACCTTCAGAGCCATTTGAAACCTGCAATAAGCTCAAAATGTAGATCTTTACTTAGTTCTGGCATATTGCAACATCATGACAATTATACGTGGCCGTGCACATCAGGCCAAACGATTACAAAGAAAAAAATCTCCACTTTCAGTGTATATCACATCCCCTTTACTCACTTAACCATGTGACGAGCGAACATTTGTTTGGAGCATTAAAGAGACTCTGGTTGCTCAAAATATTTTTAACGGAAAATGTTATGTAAATAATTATGCAAGCATGACTGTGTAGACAACCAAAAAAAAATTGTTCTCACGGAATCCAAGCTCTCGTAAAGCTTTGGTGGAGGAGATTATATTAAAAGTGACAATGCATTTTCATTGGTATGATTGATATTTTATCATTAAAATATTTAAGGTTACTGTTTGATACTCCTCTAATATATATATATATATATATAATATATATATATATATATATATATATATATATATATATATATATATATATATATATATATATATATATATATTATATATATATATACAGATGGAGAAGAGAAAATAAGGTAATAAATGACAAAAAAAAGTAATAAATTGAACATAAAGAAACAATAATATCAACATTAAACATGTAGAGTCATTTATTAATAAAATATGACTTTTAATAAATAACACAAAGAAGAGATTGTCCTCTAGTGTCTCTTTTGAATTGCTATATCTAAAGAAAAAGATACTTAAGAGGAAAAATTTCCTGACACATTAATTCGAGCGTGAAAAGGAAAGAGTGAAACATTGTTGCTTTTCCATTCTTTTATTTAAAAGTTAGATGTATATTCAGAAACAAGGAAAAAAAGGAAAAAAAAAAAAAAAAAAAAAAAAAAGGAGCGGTTGAAAAGAATAGCTCAAAAATTGGTCTTATATATATAAACACTTGAATTGTAAAGGGAGACATTAATACTTATCCACTGGAGATATAATGTTTATTCTGAAGGCGCTTTATGTTGATTCGAATAACATACAATGAAGCTATATTTCAGAGATCAGCTTTGCAAATACGAGTTTTATAAATTTACGAAAATTTACAGATTTTACGCCATTTCTTTCACTGGTTATATTTTTTCTCTGAAAGAACAGTAAATTAAATAAAGAAATATGGTCATTCATATATATATATATATATATATATATATATATATATATATATATATATATATATATATATATATATATATATATATATATATATATATATATATATATATATATATATATATATATATATATATATATATATATATATATATATATATATATATATATATATATATATATATATATATATATATATATATATATATATATATATATATATATATATATATATATATATATATATATATATATATATATATATATATATATATTACTATCCACCTTTCTCACTTTCATGGGGCAGTGACAGTCACAATTCCCTTACACACAAATCTATCTCCTACCCACTATTACTACCACCCACCATATCACTCTGTCCTTGGCAACTCTCCTACCCTCTTCCACACTCAGATCTCTCACCTCATCAATTCATCTCCACTTTGGCTTTCCTCTCCCCCTACACCTCAGATCTCACACTAGTTACCATCCTATTTTCATTCACTCTCTATATATTCCCAAGCCATCTTAAAACACAGTCCTCCTCTATATCCACTATTAACCTCCTCCATCTACACATCTCCCTATTTCTTACGTTTCTGATTCTATTTCTTTTATCATATATATATATATATATATATATATATATATATATATATATATATATATATATATATATATATATATATATATATATATATATATATATATATATATATATATATATATATATATATATATATATATATATATATATATAATGAAAAGATTGGGTGAGTGTTTGAATGGATATGACCTGCGATAGACACCACCCCACGATTGTGGGAAATGTTGCAGGTATATATATATATATATATATATATATATATATATATATATATATATATATATATATATATATATATATATATATATATATATATACAGTATATAACATTATGACAGTATAAAAATTTGATAAACACCAATAATTTCATTATAATAGAGAGCGAAAAAAGGGATACTCTGTATGCATGTGATCATATACGATTTGTCAGGGAAATGTTTTTAAAAAAAAAATTAAAGAAATTTTTTGGGTTCGAGGAAAAAGGAAGAGAGAAAAAAACACTTCTCACTTATTCCCCCCCTCCTCCCCAAACCATTGTGTATCTTCACTAGAGTGCTAAAAAGTTCCCAAACTAAATAAAAGCTTCGTAATCAGAACGGAATTTTTCGAAACGAAAAAACTTTCAATTTTTGAGCCATATACAAACTCGCACAAACGCACACCCTCACTCTCACAGAATAACTTATATATATATATATATATATATATATATATATATATATATATATATATATATATATATATATGAGGAGGGAAAAACGTAGCGCAGTTTGAAGCGATGAAAGTACCCAAACTGGGCTAAACACACTGGGTGATAGGATGGGCTAGACCATTCAGTTTCACTCCGTTTCCCTTTGGTTCGTTCCTTTTCCCGTTTCATCTTCTCAGAGGGTCTCTAGTGCACCCTTGTATAATATATATATATATATATATATATATATATATATATATATATATATATATTATATATATATATATATATATATATATATATATTATATATATATATATATATATAAGAATTGAAAGAATTTATGAAATCGAAAGACAAATAAACATATTCTCTCTGGTGTCGAACCGTCATCTCTGGATACGAAAAACATACCTTCAGAATAGATAAGAGTGTGGACTAGAATTTTTCATGTGAAAGGACGCTGGTGTCGATCCCCAAAGAGAACATAATTCTTTGTTTTCCATTTTCATTGATCTTTTCAATTACTTATTATATATTTTTAGAATATTAGCAGTAGTATTTATATTATTATATATATATAATATATATATATATATATATATATATATATATATATATATATATATATATATATATATATATATATATATATATTATATATATATATATATATATATATATATATATATATATATATATATATATATATATATATATATATATATATATATATATATATATATATATATATATATATATATATATAAAACTGTGTGTGTATGTGTGTGCGCGCGCCTGCGTGTGTTTGTGCTAATTTCATTAGGAATAAACTTCGAGAAAAATGTCAATTATATTGATTTTGAACTTATTTATACAATAGGAAAGCAGATATAATTTTTTATTTTATTAATATTTTTATTTATTTATATGCATTTTTATTCATCTGTTTCATTTAATTTATTTTTTATGTAAATATTATTTATTAGTAAATTTTATTTTTAATCTCATTTCTATTTTATTTTTAAAAATTTTTAAAAAAAAAAAAAAATAAAACTATTATAATATAATATATATATATATATATATATATATATATATATATATATATATATATATATATATATATATATATATATATATATATATATATATATATATATATATATATATATATATATATATATTATATATATATATATATATAAATATATAATACATTCAAATTTAACTTTATAAATTTTTTAGAACATTTAATGTATACATTCTCTTTATGAAGGGAAAATTGATTTTTCCAGTTGCATTAAATATTTCGTATTTCAAAAGAATACAAAATCTACGGAGGAAAAGTCTCTATTTTCAATGACGCTGAAAGTAAAATATCATTTTTATGTGTTTTAATTAAAGTTGTTTCTAACTGAGCAGCGATGTATAATAAGAATAATAATAATAATAATAATAATAATAATAATAATAATAATAATAATAATAATAATAATAATAATAATAATAATAATAATAATAATAATAATAATAATAATATTATTATTATTAATTTATAATAATAATAATAATAATAATAATAATAATAATAATAATAATAATAATAATAATAATAATAATAATAATAATAATAATAATAATAATAATAATAATAAAGCTAATAATAAATAATAAAAATAATAATAATAATAGTAATATTAATGATAAGAGAAAATTAGTAATAAATTTAATAAAAATACTAATTTTAATAATAATATATAATAATAAAATAATATAATAATAATAATAATAATAATATAATAATAATAATAATAATAATAATAATAAATAATAATAAAAATAAAAAAAAAAAAAAAAAAAAAAAAAAAAAAAAAAAAAAAAAAAAAAAAAAAAAATAATAATAATAATAATAATAATAATAATAATAATAATAATAATAATAATAATAATAATAATAATAATAATAATAATAATAATAATAATAATAATAATAATAATAGCAGGGAGTGAGACATGAAGATGGTGATGTAGTTTAAGGAGAGAGGAAAGAAGGGGAGAGGTAGAAAAGACACTTTAGCGTTTTGTTATTTGGAGTGGGAGGCGAGTTAGTAGTGAGAAATGATGGGGATTAGATTTTATTAGAAGAATCGGAAAGTAATAATATTACCCACTAATTAATACGATAATAAAAAAAGAAAAAGTAACTAATTACACGGGGAAGTTGGGTGGGTTATGAAAATTGAAAAATGAAGAATGAGAAGAGAGGGTTTGACAATTGATAAAAAGCCTCACAAAACTGTAAGCTTCATAAAATCCAAAAGCATTTTCTGTTTTATTTTTGTTCTACACTTATCTTTTGAATTTTCAAATTTAAAAACTTGTGTATAACTTTAAAATTTTTATTCTGTTTGATTTTGAATATTAATTTTTCAATTTTAAAAAGTAATTGCTTCAATCTGTTTTTGAAAGGATTGTTCTATATATATATATATATATATATATATATATATATATATATATATATATATATATATATATATATATATATATATATATATATATATATATATATATATATATATATAAATATATATATTGATGAAAATTAAGGCCAAAGCAAAGGCGAACATATTTTATTTGAAAGTTTCGAATGTGATCTTTAGCATAATGAAATTAAAAGCAAGAATTAAAAACAAAAAATTTAATACACAAAAATTAAAATTTAATTAAAATTAAAATTTAATTAAAATTAAAATTTAACAAAAGAAGAAAAGTATTAATTAAAAAAACACCACAACTCACGAGAACATCCTAACGGCAGAAAAGACTGGAAAACAGAAATTAAGAAACAGGAAAAAATTTTTTTTTGAAAGGTTGGTTGGTTGGTGAGAAAAAAAAAAAAAAAAAAAATAATTAAAAATAAAAAATTAAAAATAAAATAATTAAAATTAGAAATGAACGAATAAAACCAATACCGATAAAAAGAGGAGAAAAATTTACAAAATAGTAATAATAACTAATAATAATAATAATAATAATAATAATAATAATAATAATAATAATAATAATAATAATAATAATAATAATAATAATAAATAATAATGATAATAATAATAATAAAATAATGATAATTACAACAATGACAAAAAACAAACATAATAAAAATAATAAGACTGGCGTCAATAAAAATTACAAAAATAAAACCAAAAATAATAAACGGAATAGCAATAATAATAAGAAAAACAACCATAATAAAATAACAAATAATAAAAATATTATAAATATGAAAAAAACGCAAAAATATAGCAAAAAAAATAAAAATTAAAATACCAAAACCAAGCCTAATAAAAGCAATACTAAAAATAAAACTGATCATGAAAATAAAGGTGAAACTAAAAATACAACTAAACTTAAAAATGAAAGTGAAAAGGAAAAATATAAAAGTGGAAATGAAAATTCAAGATGAAAGTAAGAATGAAGGTAAAAAGAAAATGAGAATAGAAATCAAATTAGAAATGTAAGTAAAAATAGAAATGAGAGTAAAAAAAAGAAAGTAAAAATCATTATCATATATATATATATATATATATATATATATATATATATATATATATATATATATATATATATATATATATATATATATATATATATATATATATATATATATATACTATATATATATATATATATATATATATATATATATATATATATATATATATATATATATATATATATATATATATATATATATATATATATATATATATATATATATATATATATATATATATATATATATATATATATATATATATATATATATATATATATATATATATATATATATATATATATATATATATATATATATATGAAAGAAATTCGAAGACCCTCCATTAATAATTTCCATTTTTCCTAATGAAGTGTCCTTAATGAGAGAATTTATTGTAAATATATTTCTATATATATATATATATATATATATATATATATATATATATATATATATATATATATATATATATATATATATATATATATATATATATATATATATATATATATATATATATATATATATATATATATATATATATATATATATATATATATATATATATATATATATATATATATATATATATATATATATATATATATATATATATATATATATTATTTCACCTCATGTGGGTAAAGACCAAAGGCCTACTAAAATTCCACCAGAGTTATTGGGAAAGTTGGGAACATGGTCAAATTAAAGGCCGACATGACCTGATACACGGCGTTTGAAGTTGCATAAGTTATAGGAATTGGAAAAATAGATGAAGGAAGTTTGTTCTAGACTTTACCAGTAGAGTACATGTAAAATTGAGCATAGAGGTTAAGTCTTGGGTCAGAGAGTTGGACAGAGAAATGATGAGACTGGTAGAAAGACGAGTCGCACGAGCCCTTCTCAATGGAGTAGGTATGCGACGAGAGAGTTCAGAAGAGC
Organism: Armadillidium nasatum; assembly: GCA_009176605.1. Lineage (NCBI taxonomy): Eukaryota > Metazoa > Arthropoda > Malacostraca > Isopoda > Armadillidiidae > Armadillidium > Armadillidium nasatum. The sequence goes on along the minus strand of SEYY01023933.1, from coordinate 114,411 downwards.
AGTGTCCATTGTAAAAGTGATAGTATAGAAAGAGTGACGCCTGAATTCGAAGGCCAGAAAAAGATTGGAGAGAATTAATGAGAATAGGATAGTTGCTAAGCCGAAAAGCCCTAGACTCCACCTTTTCTAAGAGAGCTATCTGAGTGGAACCACCCCAGATATGGGACGCAGACAGGGGAGAACAACACCCCTATACAGAGCAAGCAACTGGGGTGGATTGAAGAAATACTGTAGGCTCCTCAGAACACCCAACCTCTTAGAAGTTTATTTAGAAAGAGAAATAATGTGATCTTTCCAAGAAAGATCCCCAAAAAAAGAAACACGAAGAATATTAAGGAGAGATGAAGGTTTGAGTTGTGTGTTTTCGAAGAAGATATCAGTTGTGTGGAAGATTGTGTCGAGTAGAGAGATGGAGGTATCGAGTTTTTGAGGCATTGAAAACGACCATGTTTTCTCTGCCTAAAATGGAAAGGCGAGATAGATCAGAGGTTAGTTGCTCCAAGGTCACCCTCCTTCCTTCTATTAACTGTTGTTGGGAGGGGCGCCTTTCAAAATGAAAAGAGTAATGATGGGTTGAGTCATCGGCATAGGAGTTGATAGGAGATGAAGTAATAGAGAGAAGATCATTAATGAAAAGCAGAAAGAGTTTTGGGGGTAGAACAGATCCTTGAGGAACACCACTTTTAATAGATTTATACGATGAACGGTGGCCGTCTACAACATCTGCTATAGAAGACCGGAAAAGAAATCAGAGAAAAGGCCACAGAGAGAAGGATATATTTCGAAAGAGGGAATTTTGGAAATCAATGCTTTGTGCCAGACTCTCTCTCTCTCTCTCTCTCTCTCTCTCTCTCTATATATATATATATATATATATATATATATATATATATATATATATATATATATATATATATATATATATATATATATATATATATATAATATATAAAAAAAAAAAAAAAAAAAAAAAAAAAAAAAAAAAAAAAAAAAAAAAAAAAAAAAAAAAAAAAAAAAAAAAAAAAAAAAAAAAAAAAAAAAAATAAAATATATATATATATATATATATATATATATATATATATATATATATATATATATATATATATATATATATATATATATATATATGTAAAAGTGATGTTTGTGACATGTATATTTACATAAACTTTCTTGAAAAATTGTTTCTTATTTTAGTGAAGAACGTTGGTTAAGTTTTGATGTTAAAGTAAATGAAAGAATTCGAATCTCATTCCAGGTGATTTTTGAATTTCTCGAATCCGAATCTGAATCCTTGAAAAAATATTCGAATCAGGATTCGGATTCGCCCATCACTGATATATATATATATATATATATATATATATATATATTATATATATATATATATATATATATATATATATATATATATATATATATATATATATATATATATATATATATAAATTTTTTTTTTTTTTTTTTTTTTTTTTTTTTTTTTTTTTTTTTATTTTAATTAATTATATTATATTTAAAATTTAATTTTAAATTTTAGACTAAGACGAACATAATAAAAAAAGTGTAAATATTTTATATAAAATATAATTCAAACATAAAAAAAACTCTTTGATTTACAAAAAAAAAAAAAATAATTAATGAATAAATAAATAAATAAATAAAAAAATGGAAATAATTTATATAATTTCCTCTGAATTAAAAACTTAAAAATAAACAATCACGATGAGATTTTATCCTTCTACATTTCCACGTAAGACATAAATTCTATTCTTATTCTTTCCTATATTTATACAAACGATAAATCGCAATTATCTTTTATTTTTCTCTCTCCCAATCTGAACTCAGAGATTTAAAGGAATTATATTTTAAAGGTAGAATGTATATATTTTCTTTCCCGTCCCTTTCGAAAAGTGAAATTAAAAGTATATATATATATATATATATATATATATATATATATATATATATATATATATATATATATATATATATATATATATATATATATATATATATATATATATATATATATATTAAATGCAAAATAACTGCCATAGATTAATGAAAGTAATAAATAAAAATTGATTTAAAATGAAGAATCATTAATTTTTTTTTTTTTAATAAATATAAATCTAAATTATTGCCATAAATATCTTAAGTTAAAATAATTATGCTGTGTATTTATTTTGGAAACACAGGAGTGCAAAAGATAGAGTCGAAAGAATAAGAAAATTAACAGTAATATTAGAGTGAATAGGAAGATTATTGAAAGTAATAAAGTTGTAAAATTAAGATAATAAAAAGCATAACGAGGTAGAGGGGCTTAAATGAACCAAAAATTACGAGCAGATTTTTTAATGCCAATATTTTCAGAACGTTCTAAAAAATTCATTCAAAAACTTTTCCTCTTTTATCAAGACTTTCTTCTTCATCTTTTTTTCCACTCCTTATTTATATCCTTTAAAGAAGAGTCTCATAATCATGACTTTTAAGTCAGCGACTTTATGTGGTCCCTTTATTACTAAGAAGAAGAATTTTTTTTCCTCTCATCTCTCTCTCTCTCTCTGAGGAAAGAGGCGAAAAATACTAAGATTTATTAAGGAATTAAATAAGTGCGTAATGTAGAGAAAGAAAAAAGAAAATTTTGCTTTTAAAAGTTGCACATGTAATAAGAGAAGCACAATTAGACTAATTTCACATCGTAGAATTTATATATATATATATATATATATATATATATATATATATATATATATATATATATATATATATATATATATATATATATATATATATATATATATATATTCAGAAGTACAATTACAATTTTACAATATTTCAGTAGGTCCTATTTCTACTAAATGAAATATTAATAATTTGTTAGCAGTACATTACTCAGAAAAGGGGCTTCTAAGGAGATTAACACTGGTTTCCATTGAACCCCAAAATTTAGTTGATAAATAGTTCATCAATATATTTAATAATCATAAGATACAAATATGATGCATAAAATGTAATGAGTAATAATAAATATAGTAATGATAATACATAAAGTAGTAAAGATAGCAATAATAATAATGATTAGAACAAAGCTAATACTAGCAAGAAATGTCAAGTCATGATAAGAATTTTTAGAAATATTGATAATCTTAGAGCTTTAATACTTATTCATTTTTCAGTAACAAAATTCAAATGAACAATTCATCGAAAAATGGTAATAGTAATAAAAAAAATAATAGTAACTGGAACAGGATTTTAAGATTTATTCGACAACTAATTTCAGTAATAGTAATATAATTAAAGAAAGGGTAATGATAAAGCAATAACAATAGTAATAATAAAAACTAATAATAATATTAACAATAATAATAATAATAATTAATAATGATAATAATAATAATAATAGTAATAATTAATACTAGCTAATAATGGTAACAATAGTGAAATTAACACCAACAATAACAATTATAATAATAATAGTAATTATAATAATAATAAATATCATCTCCAGCTGTAATACTAGCAAAAATAGTATAACATAATTGTTAGTGTATGATATCGCTTGTTATAGGATTATCTACAACATATATAATAATAGTAATAATAATAATATTAATAATAATGGCAATAGAAATAATATAATAATAATAATAATAATAATAATAATAATAATAATAATAATAATAATAATAATAATAATAATAATAATAATAATAATAATAATAATAATAATAATAATAATAATAATAATAATAATAATAATAATAATAATAATAATAATAATAATAATAATAATAATAATAATAATAATAATTAATAATAATAATAATAATAATAATAAAAATAATAATAATAATAATAATAATAATAACAATAATAATAATAATAATAATAATAATAATAATAATAATAATAATAATAATAATAATAATGACAACAACAACAATAAAAACAATAATAATTTTGAAGTATGCGTTCTTTATTTCAAGGATAATAAATAACTCAGTGTAGGAACCACAACGGTTGTCTTAAGGTTATCCACTGAAGAATAGATTCGAAAACTTTGGAAAGATCGATAGTTCATGATTATACATGATAGTTGAAAGAAACTCTTTAAATTATGGAAATTAATAAATTTTATTTCAATTTAATTTTGCTGATTATTAGTTTTATTTCTTTTAATATTGCTGTAAAGATATAATGTTCAGGACATTGATAATTTTATATTCATTATTAACTTAAAATTCCCAAAAAATAAAAGACCGATATATATATATATATATATATATATATATATATATATATATATATATATATATATATATATATATATATATATATATATATATATATATATATAATATATATATATATATATAATTTTAAAAAGTAATCCCATGAATATACTTATAAACTGTAAAATTATATAAGGTTTAAATTTTAATATAAAAATAATTTCAGTTTTTAGAAACATATTTTCTCCCTGAATAATAACTCTTAGAAATGTTTTAGCTTTTAAAAGTGAAGCTATTAAACAGTAACTTTTAATATGCGTAAATGGAAAATTGAACATATATATATATATATATATATATATATATATATATATATATATATATATATATATATATATATATATATATATATATATATATATATATATATATATATATATATATATATATATATATATATATATATATATATATATATATATATATATATATATATATATATATATATATATATATATATATATATATATATATATATATATATATATATATATATATATATATATATATATATATATATATATATATATATATATATATATATATATATATATATATATATATATATATATATATATATATATATATATATATATATATATATATATATATATATATATATATATATATATATATATATATATATATATATATATATATATATATTTATATATTATATTATATCCTGGGTTATTTAAATTATTTATTGACAAAGTGGTGAGAAAATGAATAGGGTAGGGAAAGGGGTGAGAATGAGGGAGCAACATGATATGTAGGATGCAACTGTGTTGATGTATGCGGATGATATGGTACTTTTAGCTGAGACACAGAAAAATTTGAAAGTATTGGTGGATGAGCTTGTAAGGGGTTGTGATGTTTTGGGCTTAAGAATAAATGCGTGTAAGAGTAAAGTTATGCGGATGAAAAACGGGAAGAGGGGAGAGGGGTGTGGATGAGGGAGATGTTTTACAAATTAAAGGGTAGGGAGAGATTTTAGAGAGTCACTTTATGTAATTATCTGGGGTTTATTTTTGGAGAGGGTGATGTTAGTATGGGTGATGAAGTTAAGCATAGAATAAGAGAAGGGGAGAAGGTGTTGGGTGTTTTGAGAGATATGTGGAGTAGAAGAAGGTTACTGTACCAAGGGAGGTGAAGGTGAGAATATGGAGGTTGAACGCTTGGAATAGAAAAAAAAGTGCAAGTTTTCGAAATGAAAGGTCTGAGAGGGATTTGAAGTGAAGGGATAGAGTCAGGAATGTTAGAATAAAGAAAATGTGTGTATGGAGAAGGATTATGGTTGAGAAAGCTGAAAAAAGTGGAGGGTGTAAGAGATAGGGGAGACTGAGGGGAAGTTGGATGAGTAATGTCAAGGAGCTGTTAAGTGACAGTGGGATGAATTTGGAGGAGGGTGTGCGGTTGACATAGGATAGGAATGAATAGAAAAGATCTGTGAAGGGATGAGTGTTTGAATAGATGTGGCCTGCGATAGACTCTACCCCACGAATGTGGGAAAGGTTGTAGGTATATATATATATATATATATATATATATATATATATATATATATATATATATATATATATATATATATATATATATATATATTCTGATTGCCAGTATGGTTTTCGTAAGAAAAAGCTCTACTGGTGATCTTCTTTCTTTCTCTCTCTGACTTTTGGTCCTCCGCACTTCGGCAAATCGGTGAATTTTTTTGCAATCGCGCTGGACATATCGAAAGCTTTCTATAGATTCTGGCACAAAGCTGTGATTTCCAAACATCCTCTTCCGGAATCTATCCCTCCCTCTGTGGCCTTCTCTCTGATTTCTTTTCCTGTCTTCTCTAGCAGCTGTTGTAGACGACCACCGTTCATCTTTTAAATCTATTAATAGTATTCCCAAAATTTTTTCTACTTTCCATTAATGACCTTTTCTCTTTTACTTCATCTACTCCACTTTTATGCGGATGACTCCACCCTTCATCACTCCTTTCAATTTGAAAAGCGTCCTTCCCAACAGCAGTTAACAGAAGCAAGGAAAGTAGCCTTGGAGCAGCTGACCTCCGATCTATCTCGTATTTCAAAATGTTGCAGAGAACACAAGGTCCTTTTCAACGTCACTAAAACTCAATTCCTCTATCTCTCTACTCGACACATAATCTTCGAAAACACACAACTCAAAACTTCGACAATCCTTTATATTCTTGGTGTCTCTTTTTATCGTGATCTTTCTTGGAAAGATCCCATTACTTCTGTTCCTAAACTAGCTTCAAAGGTGTCAGATATTCTGAGGCGAGTTCAGAATTTCTTCACTCTCTCCCACTTGTATGCTTTTTACAGTGGTGTTGCCCCCTGTATGGAGCACACCTCACACATTCGGGGTAGTTCCACTCCTTAAAAAGGTGGAGTCTAGGTTTTTTCGTCTTATCAATTCTCCTGCTCACACTAATTCATTCCAGTTTCTTTCAGCACATTGAATTGCTCCGTCACTCTCTCTCTATACTATCGCTATTACAACGGACACTCCTCTTTCGAACTCTCACGTCGCATCCCTCATCCATTGAGAAGAGCTCGTGCTACACGACTTTCTACATAGACTCATCTTTTCTCTGTCCAACTCTCCGATCCCAGACTTATCCTCTATGCTCAATCTCACATGTACTCTACTGGTAAAGTCTGAATCACACTTCCTTTATCTGTTTTCCCAACTTCTTCTGACTTGCATACTTTCAAACGCCGTGTATCGGGTAACGTCAGCCATTAGCGACTAGATTCCTGACATTTCCTCAACTTTGGTAGAAATTGTTATATATATATATATATATATATATATATATATATATATATATATATATATATATATATATATATATATATATATATATATATATATATATATAGGAAAAATAAGGATGCTTTCTGGAAATCTAATTTTAAATATGAAAATACTCATAAACAAAACATAAAATCATTTTCATTTTGAAGTTTCACCCTTAATTAAGTCAATGCATCCTTCAGTACAAAAAAATAGAATGAATAAAAAGTTAACAATATATACAATTAATAATATAAGTTAATTTAAAATTATTAATAGTTAAAAAATATTAAAATAATGATAAGTGAGACAAGAATATTCTAAATAAAAATTTGTAAATATATAATTCCAATGTGATTTTCAGCCAATCACTTGATCACTAATCCACTCTTATGCCTACGACTCTTCACAACATATTTCTGTTCGATTATTTTTCAACTGAACAATGAGTTGTTAATCCTTGGAGAGTATCCTTGGAGCAACTAACCTCTGAATTTTTATCGTACCTATCTCAGACAGTGAGGACGTCGGTTGTTTGAATACCTCAAAAAATCTATTTTTCTACCCCTTACTCGATTTAAAATTTCTACAAAATATTTTTTTTAAACAGTCAAGTCTGACCTTCCAATGTGACTAATTTTCGGCTTTTCTTTTTCTTAGAAGACAGAATTGTTCTCTCACCACACTTGTCTTTAATTAAGAAAATGATGGTTCTGTATGAGTAGTCTTCAAAATCTCTTCACATCATGTCAGCAGCTTGTCCTATAAACGGATGTCATTCGTCCTTTGTGTGGATTAATCATCTGGGATGACCTAACTCACGTAGTTCTTCTTTAAAAAGTGGTCTAGGGTTTTCGACTATTGATTTTCCTGTTCTCACTGATTTTCTGTAATTTCTCTCTCTCTCTCTCTCACACACACGCGCACACACACACACGCACACGCACACGCACACACAAACAGTCAAGCTTTTCTTCACACGCAGTGTAACAACGAAAGCAGATATTATGAACTTTCTATGATCGCAAACCTCCCTCTATGGGTAGAGTCCGTTCTACTCTTCTTATCGCAAAATATCTTTCTTTCTCTGTTCCTAAACCTACATGCTACGCATTTCATAATTTATATATAATTACAGATATATATTTACAAGTATAAAGGTGTAAAACTTAGTGAAGGATAAATGTCCTATGATAAAAATTTTCTTGAATTTCTTTTTCACATATCTTTGATTTTTAAAATATTTAAGGCAATTATATATAACAGGTATATAGTTGAAATATTTAAAAGAAGAAGAAATTCTGAGGCAATAGCAAATTCTTTCATTTAATGCAACCGTCCCAAAGCTAATTAAATTTTCCTCTTTACTCATTATTTTTATGTTAATTTCGCTAAATATTCTTTTATTCCTACTTGAAGAAATTGCCTCTTTTTTTTTTGTTCTTGGTGAAAACTTTTAAGCTGCGGAAACATAAAACACTTAATTTCATATTTTCTGAATAAACTTTCAGGGAAATTTCCCATTTGCATGAAAAGACTATTTGCAGCGCTGTAAGCAAAAACATAAGCCTTTACTAAGTTTTCAAAAAGTATCACAGTTTACATATATATAAATATATATATATATATATATATATATATATATATATATATATATATATATATATATATATATATATATATATATATATATATTAGGATATTAAGATATAAGAAATTAAATATTAATTGCGCTATACTGTTTTGTTTAATTTTCTTAATTTTTTAAATAGCTTTGCATTTTATTAGAAAGAGCCCAAGTCAATGAGTTTGAAGTATAATATTAAATTATTCTTATAGATTAGAATATTCTTCCAAACAGTATGAGAATGTATACATGCAATGTGTTGTTGTGTTGTTCGAATGTGTATACGAAAACGCAGTGTATTGGCATGTATATATATATATATATATATATATATATATATATATATATATATATATATATATATATATATATATATATATATATATATATATATATATATATATATATATATATATTATATTATTATTATTATTATTATATATATATATATATATATTATATATATATATATATATATATATATATATATATATATATATATATATATATATATATATATATATATATATATATATATAACTGCAGAGAAAACACATTAAATTTTATTTATATATAAAAATATAATCATATATGTTCGTAAAGGTATCAGATGGAAGCTAATTTCCGCTTACGTGTAAATAAAATAAATTAGTGTATGTATTTTTAGTATTTACGTAC
>SEYY01023933.1:92500-97500 GCA_009176605.1 Armadillidium nasatum | reverse complement strand
TTATCAAAAAAACAAGTATTAATTATTATTGCATAATGTAAAAATTTAATAGCACCAAGAATGATATTATTTTTCTACTTATAAAGTTAAATGTTTTTAATCTATTCACGTATTTTCACCAATATCGTCAGAATCAATAGATGGTTCTGGAGCATAGTCCTTTTTTCTTTTGTTAACTGGAAGTGACTTGTACCATGCATGAAACTCTTCAGGAATTACAACCATCGTGTACAGTCTAATGAAGTTTTTCTTTTCTGCTCCGGAAATCGGTACTAGGCTGTTGTATGGTTTTGGCAAATCAGCTGTAAGAACTGGAGGACGACCAAGACAATAAGTTTTAATAACTTGAAATCCCGCTTCTTCATGACTATATTTGTAGAGAATAATACCTTGTTTTTCCTTTTCATACCTAAGAACCTTCATATTCAGTCAGTTTTCGTGCTTGCCTTCACTGACTGTTGTTTTGCTTTTAACTGTCTCTGCTGCAAGACTTTTTAAATCCAAAAAAATCACAAAACTTCAATTGTAAGACACTATAACTGCCACTACTTTTGTTTTTTCCTCTACTGGAACTGGCGTTAGAAAAATATTAATTCAATCACTCAAAGAAAAGACAGATACATTTTTTTGCGCTCTCTATCGATTTATGCATAGAGTCACACTCCATATAGGAGTGACTCTTTTGAATAAATTTATGCTCAACCACTAGAAGGTGTGTGATTTTCAATGTGTACAGTAATAAGGCTGCTATATATTGATTGCGGTTATAGCTGCTGCACGTATCTGACAATAAAAAGATTTCAATTACCTGGTTTGGAATTTGCAATATGCACTTCAAAAGAGCAGTTCCAATTTCACAGCTCTTTTTTGACCATGAAGCTCAGACCAAACAAAACAGTACCCTTTCTTTCTTGGAACTCATTTGTATAGAGGAAAAACAGATGATGGTAGAGAGTTCGACAGAACAGAGGTGGCTGGAAAGAAGGAGGGACCACAACGGGCAAGCCTAGGGTTTCCAGCATCCACACAAAACTCGTGCGAAAGCAGGACACCTTTGTGAAAAGAGGGCAACGCAGTGTTGGAGAAATGCGAATGGCCAATTCTCTAGAGCACCTTCCATTGTAGTACCTATAGAAAAGAAATAGTGTCCCAACCTCACGTCGCAGAAATAGAAGGTAAAGAGAGTTTGAAAGTAGAAGACAGTTTATTAATCTTTCAGTTTTAGACTCAAAAGAGTGGAGGAACCGGAGCCTTTCCCCCTTTGAAGTCGCCTTAGCAACTACTGTGATACGTGGTTTCTAAGACAATGTATTGCTTATGATTAGACTAAGAATTTTAATGCTTTTTACAGGTGAGACGGAAGAGCCATCAAAGAAGATAGGAAATAGGGAGGTGTTTATGAGAGGGACATGTGAAGAAGTTGAGTTTTAAAGAGTTAAATTTTACAAGGTTACTATGACCTAACCTGGAAATCCATCTACAAGAGACGAAAAGGAGCGATCTGAGAGAAAACTGGACTATAGTAAGCAAAGGAGAGGAGGAAACCCAAAGGAGGAAGCTTGGAGAACAGCAAAGGGTGTCATACCTTGAACAAGTCAAGTGCCACCACACGAGATTTCCCGAAGTTCCGAAGAGCATAAGACCACAAATCAGTAAGAAAGAAAAGTTTGTCACTAGTTGAAAGACAGACTGAGGATCTGAGAGAAGAGAATGAGGCCACAGATGATCCAGAAAAGAGAGTTGTGGAGAGTTTCAAAAATTTTAAACAATTGGAAGGGTCAGAGCGGTTATTTTTTTTCGAGATAGGCTGAACATATGCGAGCTTCCAGCAATGTAGAGAAGTAGTATTAAGGCATAAAGAGTAGAGCTGAAAGAGGACAGGCACTAATTCGGAAGCACACTCCCTCAGAAAACGAGGGGAAATGCCGTCCGGGCCACTGAACTTCCTGACGTTCATTGATTTCAGGATCTCTCTCTCTCTCTCTCTCTCTCTCACACACACACACACACACTATATATATATATATATATATATATATATATATATATATATATATATATATATATATATATATATATATATATATATATATAAATATATATAATATATATATATATATATATATATATATATATATATATATATATATTATATATATATATATATATATATATATATATATATATATATATATATATATATATATATATATATATATATATCTAAATAAAGTTTGAATGGGCATACATTATCATACATATACATATTCAAATAAAATATTATTTTAAACATAAGTCATTTAAATTAAAAATGATACCAATTAAATAAATTCCCGGAGTTAAAATCATGAATAAATTCCTTTTTCCTCATTCTGAGAAGGTTGAGAAGTGCCAGACGTAAAAAAGTGAAGAAATTGCTTGTCATTTCTTTAAAACATTTCGAGGTGTCGAGAAAAGCAAAAATGCTTAAAAAGAGGAAAAGAAAACAATAAAAACTTAATAGTTAAATATAAATCTAAGTGAAGTTAAGCTCTTTTTGTATATATATATATATATATATATATATATATATATATATATATATATATATATATATATATATATATATATATATATATATATATATATATATATATATATATATTAGGGATGGAGTGAAGTATCGGTATCGGTATCGGTATCGGCAAGTATCGGCATATTTTCCGATACCGGTATCGGTATCGGTCAAAAAAATTTGTCAAAGTATCAGTATCGGTATCGGTATCGGCAAAGTATCGGCAAAATTTTGGATAAGGTATCGGTATCGGTATCGGTATCGGTAGTAGTATCGGCATATTTTCCGATACCGATACCGGTATCGGTATCTGGTAATTTTTAGGTATCGGTATCGGTATCGGTATCGGTAAAATTTTGGTATCGCTCCATCCCTATATATATATAATATATATATATATATATATATATATATATATATATATATATATATATATATATATATATATATATATATATATATATATATATATATATATATATATATATATATATATATATATATATATATATATATATATATATATATATATATATATATATATATATATTATATATATATATATGTAGTACAGTCGTGAACAGAAGTTCGTTCCTATTAGGCTGGAAATAAATATTTATATAAAATGGAAATCATGTCATAAAAGCTCTATTTTGAATAAAAAGAAAATAAAAACATTGAGCGGGGCTTAATTGAACTGTGATTGGCTGAATCTGAAATGATCCCAATTTTATATAAATATTTATTTCCAGCTTAATAGGAACGAACTTCTGTTCACGACTGTACTACATATATATATATATATATATATATATATATATATATATATATATATATATATATATATATATATATATATATATATATATATATATATATATATATATATATATATATATATATAATCATTAAAATTTTCATTAAATTATAATATATTTCCCAATTAATTAATATAAATTTTCTATAACAAACAAAGATTTAAGCATATCTCGTGCTACGAAAGCTTGTTATTGCTTTCATAATTAAATTAATGTCATTAGTTTGTCGTAGAAATATCCCAATACATCTAAGGCTTTGTAAAACACCATTAAATCATAAATCATTGCTATTAGTTTATCGTAATATCTCAATTTATCTAGGGGTTTCTAAAATGCATATCGCAAAGACCGAGGCTAATTGTGTTCTTGGAATGCTTTTTAGGTCTATGACCGTTAAAAAAAAATTCCTCGAACAATATTTTTTATTTTTAGATATTGTTTAGAGGAGGGATAGGTTTATAACTTATGTTTAGAGCATTGTTAAAAAATTTTAGTTTAAAGAAAGATATAGTCTCTCAAACTTTTAAAATTTTTGAAAATTGGCACAAAAATGGACCTCATTTGAAGAGCTATATCTCAAAAATACCGAATCAAATCGAATAATATATTGAAAAAAATTTGTAGCCCTATCAATTCTCTATAAACTCACAAAAATTGAACTATCTAGTCATTGTAGTTTTTTTTAAAAAAAGTTGTAATTTTTTTTTATAACAATTTTTGACTTTCGATAGTTGGTCAGTATTGGGGTAATAACAATTTTTCTGTACCTCTGACAGCAAAAGTCTATAATAAGATTTTGTAGCCAATAGTCTTAGAAACACACACTCTAAATATGAAACCAAAAATTTTTTTTATGTGGCCTCACCGTAGATTTAAACATTTCTAAAATTTCTGAAATAACTTCTAAACTTTAACTCTCGCAAAAACGTTAGGAATGGAGTTTTTTTGTCAGGAAAAAAGCTATCTATATTGAAATTTTCAGGAGAATCGGATGAATTTTTTGTTTTGTGCCATGTGATCCACCGGTTGGTCACTTAGCACTCAACGTTTTAAATCATAAATCATTATTATTAGTTTATCGTAAGAATTTCTCAATTCATCCAAGGTTTTTAAAAACCTATCGCAAAGACTTAAACCTATCACGTACTTCGAAAGATTGTTAGTCCTATGATTGCTAAATCATTGTCATTAGTTTGTTGTATGAATATCCCAATTAATCTAAGTTTTTTTTAATCACACATATCGCAAAAGATGTAAATATATCGCTAGGGTCGAATCACTTGGGTGCAATTCTTTCCAAACTTTTGAGCTTTCCTTTAACGAGAATTTTGATGAAAACAAAATGAGTTTGAAGTTCTGTACTTAGGACAATTTAACGACTAAATAATGACTTTCTAAGTCATTTAAATGATTCAAAATTAAAAGTGAAGAAGTTTTTCTTAAGGGTTCTCTGTGGGACTCTTAAAACGAATTATGTACTTGGAACTGCAAACATATTCTTTTATTTTTTATATAAAACTTGGTTATGTTGTAAAAAATGTTGTTTATATTTGGGTATTTTCTATTTATATATATATATATATATATATATATATATATATATATATATATATATATATATATATATA
>SEYY01023933.1:85000-87500 GCA_009176605.1 Armadillidium nasatum | reverse complement strand
TTCTTTCGTTTTTTTTGGGTTTTATCGAATGATGATCATATTCTTCTTATTAAAAATTAATAAAAAAAAAAAAAAAAAAAAAAAAAAAAAAAAAAAAAAAAAAAAATAAAAAAAATAATATATATATATATATATATATATATATATATATATATATATATATATATATATATATATATATATATATATATATATATATATATATATATATATATATATATATATATATATATATATATATATATATATATATATATATATATATATATATATATATATATATATATATATATATATATATATATATATATATATATATATATATATATATATATATATATATATATATATATATATATATATATATATATATATATATATATATATATATATATATATATATATATATATATATATATATATATATATATATATATATATATATATTATATATATAAATATATATATATAATTAATATTATTTTTATTATTAACATTATTACTCTTAATATCATTTTCAACAAACGTACTCGTGGAATTACTTGCAAATATTTTCTTTATTCTTCTATAAGGCAGAACTTGAGTTGAGAAAATATTAGTAGTGAAGGTTCCCCTCTGACAAGGACACAAAAATTCCTCTTCATATGATCTTATTATATCGACATTTTCATTCAATGATGATAAATCATCTCCTCAATTTAAATAATCCTTGAGTTGGTGTCGTAAAATACGATCTAAGAAAATTATTAACCTTTTATTAAGGACAGGTAAAAAGATATTCATAAGAACATATGAGCTAATCCAGGCGATAAATTTGGTGATAATATTTAAAAAAAAAAAAAAAATAAAAAAAAATAAAAGAAATAAAAAAAAATAAAATAAAATAAAAACCACACACACACACACACACACACACACACACACACACATTCTTTACACGCACACACACATACACAAAAAGTAAATAAAAAATTTAATTTTTAAATGGTGTAATAATTTTTCAATGTATTTTCTTAAGTCCTTATTGTAGTAAAGGTTTGTTCCAAATATATTTTTATTCATAAAATTTGCAAGTCAAATTTTATTTATATTCTTTGTAAATTTAAAATCTTTACACATTATGTGATACCATATATATATATATATATATATATATATATATATATATATATATATATATATATATATATATATATATATATATATATATATATATATATATATATATAAAGAGAGAGAGAGAGAGAGAGAGAGAGAGAGAGAGAAAGAAAGGGGTTTTCTTTTAAAATTCAATTGGAAAAAGTGTTTTGAAAAGTGTTTAGACACGAAAATACTCTTTACTTTCCGATTAAAATAAGTGCACTTCAAGTGGATGAGGAGGACTCTTTAACCCTAAGCATAAAGGACTCAAATCCTTTTAGGAGAATCTCTTCAAAATCTCGCCTTTTAGTTTGCTTTTGTTTGGTATAAAATTAAGCAGACCGGGTGGCAAAGTTCAGGGATTGAAGTAAATATTAAATTAGTTTGAGGAGAAATCACACGCACACGCACACGCACACGCACACTCATATGTATATACATAAGTAGAGAAATGCACACACACAGATATATATATATATATATATATATATATATATATATATATATATATATATATATATATATATATATAT
Source organism: Armadillidium nasatum (assembly GCA_009176605.1). Taxonomy (NCBI): domain Eukaryota; kingdom Metazoa; phylum Arthropoda; class Malacostraca; order Isopoda; family Armadillidiidae; genus Armadillidium; species Armadillidium nasatum. The sequence goes on along the minus strand of SEYY01023933.1, from coordinate 85,827 downwards.
ATATATATATATATATATATATATATATATATATATATATATATATATATATATATATATATATATATATATATATATATATATATATATATATATATATATATATATATATATATATATATATATATATATATATATATATATATATATATATATATATATACTAAAAGAAAGAAAGAAAATATCCAAATATAAACAAAATTTTTTACAACATAACCGAGTTTTATATAAAAAATAAAAGAATATGTTTGCAGTTCCAAGTACATAATTCGTTTTAAGAGTCCCACAGAGAACTCTTAAGAAAAACTTCTTCACTTTTAATTTTGAATCATTTAAATGACTTAGAAAGTCATTATTTAGTCGTTAAATTGTCCTAAGTACAGAACTTCGAACTCATTTTGTTTTCATCAAAATTCTCGTTAAAGAAAAGCTCAAAAGTTTGGAAAGAATTGCACCCAAGTGATTCGACCCTAGCGATATATTTACATCTTTGCTACATATGTTTTTAAAAAAGCTTATATTAATTGGGATATTTTCACACTAGCATTCCAAAAATACAATAAGTCTCAGTCTTTGCGATATGTGTTTTAAAAATAGCTTAGATGAATTGAGATATTCGTACAACAAACTAATGACAATGATTTAGCAATCATAGGACTTTCAAAATACGCGATAGGTCTCGGTCTTTGCGATATGTTTTAAAAAACCTTGAATGAATTGAGATATTCTAACGGTAAACTAATAACAATAATTTATGATTTAACGGCCATAGACCTAACAAGCAATCCTAAGACACAATTAGTCTCAGCCTTTGCGATATGCGTTTT
>SEYY01023933.1:72500-75000 GCA_009176605.1 Armadillidium nasatum | reverse complement strand
GGCCACCTCCTGCAGCTCAGTGACAGTATAATCGAAAATTAAATTCGAGAGGCATCTTTGCATGAAAAGTGGAAGTCTTTGAAATAGGAAATGAATGTCAAATCACTTTAGCAAGTTTACGAATATTTTCATTGCTTATCTGTCAATATTTTTTAAAATGCTAAACTACATCTAAATATCAACATCATGTTGTTGAACCACATAATCATTATCTTTATTAAAAAGATGTTTATTAAAACACAGCTTTTATTTGCTATGTGAGGAGAGCTACTATACTAAATACAGTCATTCAAAGATCATTCAGCTTCATCAAATCTCTATTTGCCTTCATTTTCAATGCAACTTAGTAAAAGAATTTTTCGTACAGTCATTTATAACAATCTAAAGGAATCAGATCTATATATATATATATATATATATATATATATATATATATATATATATATATATATATATATATATATATATATATATATATATATATATATATATATTATATATATATATATATATATATATATATATATATATATATATATATATATATATATATATATATTATATATATATATATGATATATATATTTATATATATATATATATATATATATATATATAATTATATATATTATATATATATATATATATATATATATATATATATATATATATATATATATATATATATATATATATATATATATATATATATATATATATATATATATATATATATATATATATATATATATATATATATATATATATATATATATATATATATATATATTATATATATATATATATATATATATATATATATATATATATATATATATATATATATATATATATATATATATATATATATATATATATATATATATATATATATATATATATATATATATATAATATATATATATATATATATATATATATTATATATATATATATATATATATATATATATAGATATATATAATATATATATATATATATATATATATATATATATATATATATATATATATATATATATATATATATATATATATATATATATATATATATATATATATATATATATATATATATTATATTTATATATTGAATTTAAATGAGCTGAAAGCGACTCATAAATTAGAAATAGAAAGACATTTCTATTTACGTAATGATAAAAGGCTTTATTTAAACATTAGAAATTCTGGCGAAATAAATTATCCTAAAGATTTTTTTCAGTTTTCTTTTATTTATTCATTTACTTTTTTTTATTTATTTATTTACTTATTTTTTATTTATTACTATTTTTTGAAAGTTCAGTAAATTTAGCTTTTCTTTATTGAATTATTTTTTTATTTATTTATTTACTTATTATTTATTTATTTATTTACTTATTTTTTATTTATTTCTATTTTTTTGAAAGTTCAGTAAATTTAGCTTTTCTTTATTGCACAATAATGAATTTTACTGTCATGAATATTTTATTTCACTGTTATTCATTTATAATAAATAAATTATTTGCAATATTTCAGTATGCAGTATATAATGATTGACAGAAGTATAAGAAATTGCCAGATTTTAATTAATTCTAATTAAATATAATGCCTATAACTATAAATTTCTGCAAAAATAAAAAATTTATGAATTATGAATTTTACAATCTCATATAAGAAAAACTTTCTGTGAATTCTCAGTTGCATATAATTCAACTGTATTTCATTGCTTCTAAATTTATGCATGAGTTTCAGGCTTCTCAGCAATACATAATACCGTTCAGACTCTATTTCGAAATCCACAGTGTGGATAAGAGGAAAAGAGAAGCTGAATTTATGTTTTAAATTGAGTACTCAAATTTCGTAGCTCAGGTAATACGACACAAATGTCGATACTTTGATTTAATGGAATGATATTTGCTCTTCTAAAAGGAAAAGTGTTATTGGCACTTTATTATATATTTGGAAAAAATCATATGAATAATTCTAAACAGCTTCACAAACCATGCATGATATATATATATATATATATATATATATATATATATATATATATATATATATATATATATATATATATATATATATATATATATATATATATATATATATATATATATATATATATATATATATATATATATATATTTCATCCTTTAATTTTAACATTAAGTGAGGGTTCAAGCCACATTCAGGATCCTTGCTAATCCATCAACCAATTCTTATGATTTGGAACTGTGTGCTCGAAATGGGGTGAGACAAAAGCACGTGAGAAAAAGGTTCCCTGTATACTATGTAGATGTGAAGTAGCTTATATTAATTCTGCGTTTGCTCGATTATACATTTTTGAGGTGTTCTGATCTTAGTCTGCCAAGGTAATTAATCATATGTGAGATTTATGTAAGTGCGTTTGTTATTAATTGTGGTGGTGTCTGGTGAAGAAGGAAAGGTGATGAAAACATTGCTGTAATATACTTATGAAAATGAGTGTAGAGGATTTTAAA
>SEYY01023933.1:5000-32500 GCA_009176605.1 Armadillidium nasatum | reverse complement strand
TATATATATATATATATATATATATAATATATATATATATATATATTATATATATATATATATATATATATATATATATATATATATATATATATATATATATATATATATATATATATATATATATATATATATATATATATATATATATATATATATATATATATATATATATATATATATATATATATATATATATATATATATATATATATATATATATATATATATATATATATATATATATATATATATATATATATATATATATATATATATATATAATATATATATATATATATATATATATATATATATATATATATATATATATATATATAATATATATATATATATATATTATATATATATATATATATATATATATATATATTATATATATATATATATATATATATATATATATATATATATATATATATATATATATATATATATATATATATATATATATATATAATATATATATATATATATATATATATATATATATATATATATATATATATATATATATATATATATATATATATATATATATATATATATATATATATATATATATATATATATATATATATATATATATATATATATATATATATATAATATATATATTATATATATATATATATATATAATATATATATATATATATATATATATATATATATATATATATTAAATAATTAAAAATAATTAAGAATAATAAGAATTAAATAAAAATAAGCAAAAATAGTTTTTAAATATAAGAGAAAAAATTATTCAGAATTTTTAAATTTTAAAATAAATAAAAAATTTTACAAATAATTTTAAAAATTATCAAGAAATAAATAAAAATTAAAGAAATAAAATTAAAAAGAAAGAATAGCAGAAAAATATTAATCAACTCATCCCCCTTTCCCAGCACATAATTCCCTACACAATGGTTGAGTACGTATGGGTGAATCTCAGATAGAGACCCGTCCTGGTGTTCCAGGATGGGTAGTCCCTTGTAAGGGTTACCCACATTAAAAATAAATAATAAACTTCGAAATATTTGCTGAAGTGTTCGACTCTAAACTCCGATCGTTATTGTGAATCTCTCCAGAAATTAAATCTCCGCATCAGTCGAATAAGACCAACGATACCGTTTTCTTTTTTGAATCATGACAATACTCGACCACATTGTAGTGCTAAAAGGTTTCAGAAGCTTCAACGCTTGAACTTGGAGGTCATTGATCACACACCCTACAGTCCTGATCTGGCCCCCAGTGATTTTCACTTATTTCTTCAGGGGAGTGAGATTTGTTTCAGATGATGAGGCGAAGAAGGCAGTGGCAAAATGTTTCAGGAAAGCATATCAAGACTTCTTTTCAACCGGTTCCAAGAAGTTGGTTCTACGTTTGCAGAAATGCCTTGATCTTCGAGAAGATTATGTTTAAAAATAATATTACATGTTAACTGAATATTTGTTTCATTAACTTATCTGCAGCGTATGAGATTTTACCACAGACCAAGCGTCACTTTTCAGACCCCCTTATGTATATATATATATATATATATATATATATATATATATTATATATATATATATATATATATATATATATATATATATATATATATATATATATATATATATATATATATATATATAATATTTCATATATATATAAAGAGAGAGACAGAGAGAAATAGAAAGAAAAAGAGAAACCATGAATTAAGAATTAATAAACATATTTCTCTTTCTCGGCTCCTAGAACACAGAAGGTGAGTTCTATAAATAAAATTGGTCAGAGGAACATAATTTAAAGAGCTATTAATTGACTATGTCGAAAGGCTGCCCTGTCATCCACGTTATAAATTGAGTCTAAACATTTCTTTTAGATTATAGATTTAGCGGCAGTAAATAAAGACTCTATAATTCTCTGATGCAGGTTCAACATTATTCGCTCATAACTCATTTACAAACTACTGAGGGAATAATTATGTGATATATATATATATATATATATATATATATATATATATATATATATATATATATATATATATATATAATATATATATATATATATATATATATATATATATATATATTATATATTTAAGTATTAGTAGTAGTGATTATTTTATTATTATTATTACTATTATCATTATTTTTTTTTTTTTTTTTTTATTTTTTATTAATTTTTCATTTTTATATTATTATATTATTTTATCATTATTATTATTATTATATTATTATTATTATTATTATTATTATTATTATTATTATTATTATTATTATTATTATTATTTTATTATTATTATTATTATTATTATTATTATTATTATTATTATTATTATTATTATTATTATTATTATTATTATTATTATTATTATTATTATTATTATCATTATTTTACTCTGAACCCGGAAATATTTCCTTCAATATTTTTTCCTTATCATTTTGCAATCTGCTGTTCAGTTTTTTTTGTTTTTTTTCTATTAAAATATTTTCCCTTTTATTTTTTCTTAATATTTTCTTTTTCAATTAGTTGTTCTTTTGGTTTTTATTTCTTTGCTAATTATTTATTTTTTTAGTTTCTTAAACATTTACTTATGTTCATTTTTGCCTTTTTTTCCTTACTTTGAAACCTTGAAAAAAATCTTGAAAATTATTTCTTTTATTTTGAAATAAATATATGTTGTAAACCAAATAAAATAATTTATTGCGTGTTGTTGAACTTTCTAATAGGAAAAAATGGAACAAGAAAACTTATATATATATTTTTTTTAAAAATCAAAATTGGTCACAAATTCATAAAAGAAATTAAAATATATATTTTAAAAATTAAAAATAAAAATAAAATAAAATCAACTTTCGAAAAATATTTTTAAAGAAAGAGACCTAAGGTTTGATTTTTCTATTCCAAAACTTTGTGAAGAAATAAAATATATATTTTTTGAAATATAATAACGAAAATACTTAAAAGTTAAAAAAATCTAAGTTACATCTATAGACACATCACAATTGCTAAGAAAAAGCTTTTAAAATATCATAAAAGCCACAATTTCAAGTGCAACCCAAGTGGATGAAAGGAAAAGGAAACCATACAAATTTTACTTTTCTAACTTTTTCTCATTTCAAAAGAGAAATTATTTTGATAATTTTTAAGAAACTGAAAATTGAATCATATACAGATGTATAAAGAAACAGACATACACCCGGTCACCATTTCTACAGAGTTTGTTGCAAGGATTTTAAGTTACATGTTATTCTACTCGAATACGCAAGTTACTCTACTTGATGTCGCACGATTTACTACTTGATGTCGTACATCATGGTACTTGAATACGCACCTTATTAAACTACTTGATGTCACATGTGATACTATTTGGAATAATCAGTGAATCAAGATACTGTGTTGAAATCAATTTTTGGATGGAAAATATTATTGAAAATTAATTGAAAATATTTTATTTTATTTTTAATTTTAAGAAAAATTTGCAGGATAAATTAAGAAGTATATGAGAAATTATAAAAGATAATTAAAATAGAAGAAGCTTAATTATGTTAATAGGAAAATTGTGGATATATATATATATATATATATATATATATATATATATATATATATATATATATATATATATATATATATATATATATATATATTTATTCTTTTTTTTAAATTTTTTTATAAATTTTTATATTTAAACAAAATTTATTTAATTATTCAAGTATTAAAAATTAACAAATAAAAATTAATAAATTAGCAATTAGATTAACATATAAAAAATTATTATGTTTTTTAAAACAAAATAAAGAGAGACATTAAGAAATTTCCGGAAGTCAAATAAATAGGATGTTTACTGTGAAGTAAATCTGGACATAAAATCTATCAAGAAATTTTTGAGAATTTAAATTTAAGGCACGGGGAATGATGGCTCTAAATAAATATATATATATATATATATATATATATATATATTATATATATATATATATATATATATATATATATATATATATATATATATATATATATATATATATATATATATATATATAGAGAGAGAGAGAGAGAGAGAGAGAGAGAGAGAGAGAGAGAGAGAGAGAGAGAGAGATAAAAAAACAGAGAGAAAAGGCGAGAGAGAGAGAGAGAGAGAGAGAGAGAGAGAGAGAGAGAGAGAGAGAGAGAGAGATACATCTGACATACAGAGAGAAAGATCCAGAGAGAGAGAGAGAGAGAGAGAGAGAGAGAGAGAGAGAGAGAGAGAGAGAGAGAGAGAGAGAGAGAGAGAGAGAGAGAGAGAGAGAAAACAGTATGTTAAATCACTTATTAAGGAAGCAATTTTGAATTCCGGACACAATCAAGGCTTGTAAACACGCCTTAATTTATGAAAGGTTTTCCTCCGCATGAGGCATTTCTAATTTTTCTTTTCCATGTTTACGTCTTTCCACGAAACTAAGAAAAAGTGCAATTTAAAAATGGAAGGAACAAAACTTGCCAAAATAGTAAAGGGGAAAAAGAAAATATCATAATACAGCTTAATTTAGGGATTTAATTTGAATATAATATTCATTTATAGTACTAAAAAAATTAAAGTCTCGTTTGTAAGTTCGTTTCCCAGGATAAGAAAACATATCAAAAATGTATTTACAATTTTAGTATGTAGAATGCCATTTTAACCATGAAAATTTTCACGTTAGTTGTGAAAGTTTTCGAGTTGAATATAATGTTTTGCTTACTATATTTTTGTAAATATGAAGGCTACATATTCTCATTCTTGAGAAGAACCATGTGAACACAATACCTTTTTATATTATTTATATTTGTAAGGCTTGAAAGTTAATAATCGGTCTACATTTTCTTTTCATAAATATATCCATTTAAACATTTAGCATATGAAAATGCGTTAGGTTTTTAAATCATTGTTGACTTTAGGTGTACCCTGTGTTTTATAGATTAATTTAATTTAAAAAATTATTACTTTATATATATATATAATATATATATATATATATATATATATATATATATAATATAATATATATATATATATATATATATATATATATATATATATATATATGAAAAATATTACAGCAATTTTAAGTATGTTTCCAAATATATATATATCTTTGTAGAAATATATTTGAAAGTATACAAAATTCGAGTTTAAATTCACATTTTACTTCTTCGCAATCTCAGCTAATTATCGCTAGTCTATTTTTCTTCAAGTGTAGAAACAAGGTATTGTCTAATACTTAATGCGTCCTTCAATTGAATTAGGAAGTTTCCGATGCTTGAATTAGAGGCCTTGTGAACTTATTATTCTGAGTTTCGACTTGAAAAAGGTCTTAAATTTCGCCTTTAAAGTTGTTAGTTACTCTTAGTATATATATATATTATATATATATATATATATATATATATAATATATATATATATATATATATATATATATATATATATATATATATGCAAAATTTAAGTCTGCTGTACGTTGATTCGAAACCCGACCTCTACGGTGGTAAATTCGAGTGTTACCACCAAGCCACGACAATTCAAAAGAATATATATATAGTATATATATATATATATATATATATATATATATATATATATATATATATATATATATATATATATATATATAATATATATATATATATATATATATATATATATATATATATATATATATAATTATGGCGTTATAAAAAGATCTTTATAACATTCGCTCTATTGAATTTGGTCTGTTTAAATTTCTTTATTTTTAATGTTAATAAATCTTCCTCTGGCATGGCCCAAAAGTTCACAAAATTCAAAATTAAAATTTCATTTCTTCCGGTTTTGGCTGCAAGCGATTCCACAAATATTTTTTGACTAATTTATTTTGCATCTTCGCTTTCTCATTTAATTAATGAATTTATTTGTTACATATGCTTTTTCATTTTATACATTATGAATATATTATATTCAACTATTATTTATACTTGCAGTTTTTAAGTGTTTCGGGTAATGCTTGGTTAAAGAAACTAATAAAATTTAGCATTTCATCTTTCCTTCCTTATTCCTATTGCATACACTTTAAGAAACTAAAACAATTAGCGGTGTGTGACAATTTTTTATTTTTAATTACTAATTTTATAGTCCTATTTGAGGGGTAGTCATCGATTCTTAATTTGGGTGTTCATTCTTAACTATTTTTGTATTTTTCAGAGGTACTTTTTTTTAAGAATTGAATTTTCCTTTTCACGTCAGTTTGATACCCTCGTGATATTGATGATAAGTGTTTTTTTTAATTAGAATGAGAAAAAATACTGATTGTCTGTAGGTTTTGATAAGTGTTCTTACGAGTACTAAAAATAAGAATTAAAATTCTGTTTTAGGTGTGATTGATGGACATGATAACTTAAATTTTTATTTTATCCCTTAATAAAACGATTATTATTTCATTGTTATCTTATTTATTATTATTATTATTATTATTATTATTATTATTATTATTATTATTATTATTATTATTATTATTATTATCATTATTTATTGTATTTATTATTATTATTATTTTATTATTATTTTCTTTGGATTTTGAAATTTCTGTTTACAAGTATATAAAAACTTTAATCTTTCGCTAACAAAATCAACAGACAAAAACAAGTTATTTTATTTGTAGTTTAGTTAATGGAATTACTTTTTTTTTATTGTTTTCATTATTATTATCAATATTATTATTATTATTATTATTATTATTATTATTATTATTATTATTATTATTATTATTATTATTATTATTATTATTATTTTTATTATTATTATTATTATTATTATTATTATTATTATTATTATTATTATTATTATTATTATTATTATTATTATTATTATTATTATTATTATTATTATTATTATTATGATATTTCATTATTACAATGAATACTTAGTATTACTTTCTTTGGTATTTAACCATCAACAATTTTGAAAGCTTTCGTCATCTGCTTCTCCCTGAGGTTACGCATTTGTTTCTCATTTTTTTTATTTTCTTCTTTTCAAAACCTCTATTTGAATACGGCTTACCATTGAATTTTGCTTTTGCGTTAAGAAATAAACACAACATTCTTGATAAGGTGAAGATAATTCAAAAGTAGTCTAACTACCTTAAATCACATTTGTTGTTTGAATCACCAATGGAAATGGTTCAAATCCCAGTATGGTAAGATTTCCATTGAATAGTAGCTCTTAAGTGTAATGCATGATGTAACTTTATGTTGACATGTTACAGTTTTTTTTATTATTTTCGTGACCGGTATATATGAATGAATCTTGCAGTAACTTTTATTGAATTACTGATATTACCGGTATATAACTGCCAAAATGATCAGGACAAACATTTCTAAGAAATCTAAAGCCGATTATTTTCGGGTTCAAACTCCTTCAACCCATTTTCAAGGCTATTGAATTACAGATATTTTTTCTACAATCTTAAATGTAGGTGACCAATAATGCAACACAGAGATGCGTTCTCATTTTATACAATAGGATATTTGAACAACTATCTTCGTGATCAAGATAAAAAGCTAGTGAAAATGATTTTAAACTTCATAAAATAACAATTATTGAATTATTGAATTACTGATATTACCGGTATATAACTGCCAAAATGATCAGGACAAACATTTCTAAGAAATCTAAAGCCGATTATTTTCGGGTTCAAACTCCTTCAACCCATTTTCAAGGCTATTGAATTACAGATATTTTTTCTACAATCTTAAATGTAGGTGACCAATAATGCAACACAGAGATGCGTTCTCATTTTATACAATAGGATATTTGAACAACTATCTTCGTGATCAAGATAAAAAGCTAGTGAAAATGATTTTAAACTTCATAAAATAACAATAATAATAATAATAATAATAATAATAATAATAATAATAATAATAATAATAATAATAATAATAATAATAATAAAAATAATAATAATAATAATAAATTGAATAACAATAATAGATAAAATTATAAATATAATTATAACTAAAATAATAGTAATATTTGTAATTGAAATAAATCAGTAATAATAATATTTATAATTGTAATAAAATAAATTATAATTATTATGAAATAATAATAATGATAATAATAATATAATAATAATAATAATAATAATAATAATAATATAATAATATAATCACAATAATAATCAAAATAATAATAATAACAATATTAAGGAAAAGAAGATTAACTATATAAAGACTAATATTATTAACAATAATAATGATAAAAGTGATAATGAAAACAGCAATAATAATAATAATAATAATAATAATAATAATAATTTATAATTTCTATACTTTATTCAGAAGTACAATTTCAAATTTTACAATGTTTCAGTAAGGTCTATTCTACTAAATACAATATTAATAATTTGTTAGCTGTACATTGCTCTGAAAAGGGGTTTCTAAGGGGATGCACAATAATTTCCATTGAACCCCAAAGTTTAGTTGATAAATAGTTCACCAATATATTTTAATAACCATTTAATAACAAATATGATGAATATAATACAATGAGCAATAATAAATATATTAATAATAAAATATGAAGTCTAAAGATAGCAATAATAATAATGATTAGAACAAAGTTAATTCTAACAAAAAATGTCAAGTCATGATAAGAATTTTCAGGATAAAAATAATAATAACAGGAACAGGATTTTAATATTTATTCTACAACTAATTTCTGTAATAGTAATATAATTAAAGAAAAAGTAACAATAAAGCAATAATAATATTAATAATGAAAACTAAAAATAATAATATTAATAATAATAACCAATAATAATAATAATAATAATATTAATAATAAAAATAATAGTTAATATAATAGTAGCTAATAATGGTAACAATATTGAAATTAACAACAATAATTATAATAATAGTTATAATACTACTCATAATAAATGCCAATAATAATAATAATAATAATAATATTAATAATATTAATAATAATAATAATAATAATAATAATAATAATAATAATAATAATAATAATAATAATAATAATAATAATAATAATAATAATAATGCAATGTATGTTTACTCCTTTTTCAAAGAGTAAAAGAAGGTTATAAGAAAACGATTATGACACAACAAATTTCATTATTGGCACCTTTAATACACAAAAAATGATAAAAGTGTCTCAATTTACCCAGCATTATAAATTAGATTACCTTTATTCATGTAGCTGTTACGTTGTGGGGTAAAAAAAAGAAATCGTTTTTTGCTTACTTAAGTATTATACAAACACCCCCTGATTCTGAAAGCTATTTGCATAGAGGTGCTGTCAAAAACCATACTAATGGAGGTATTATTTGCCACATTCACACACCCCTTTCCCTTTCACGCTTTCTTCGGGAATTTCTCAAAAGCTCGCAAATATTGCTGTGAAATTGCTTCTATTATGAATATATTTATAGTTTGGTAATACCATTAATATTCTTGGACACAAGTTTTTATACTTTTCTTCTCTTCATATTGTATATATATATATATATATATATATATATATATATATATATATATATATATATATATATATATATATATATATATATATATATATATATATATATATATATATATATATATATATATATATATATATATATATATATATATATATATATATATATATATATATATATATATATATATATATATATATATATATATATATATATATATATATATATATATATATATATATATATATATATATATATATATATATATATATATATATATATATATATATATATATATATATATATATATATAATATGTAAGTATTGGATTTAGGTCACAAGATGGCAGTCATTCATTCAATTAGAATGATTTCTCCTGAAAAAAAAATATATATTTTAAAGCTAAGAAATAAAAACACTTGTGGGAAATTTTGTGGGTGTTTTTAGTTGAAAATACTAGAAATTCTTATAAATATTTTTAAGCAAAAAATTAACAAACAGGCTTTTTTAATTAATTATTTTTTCTTTCTTTTCGTTTTTAAAATGCAAAACTCCATAAATAATTTATATTTATATATATTTTTTTTATTTTCTTAACAAGAAAAGTAAAATTGATATGACATTTTAATTTAAATATATCAAAGTCTTCCTTGATGTTGTTTCAGATGGTAAGAAAAAATATGTTTCATTTGAGACATATTCGTGGCTGTTTTAAAGCGGAAATATTCTTATGATGTTTCAGTTTTATTTAAAATATTTTGTGAAGATGAAATATTATTTTTAGCTTTCATTAAAATATTTTTTACAAGAATGTAATTTCGGTAAATGTTTGAAACCTTTTTCAAGAATTAGAAAAAACTTCCAATTTCCTTATATTTTAGCTGTTAATATATATTATATATATATATATATATATATATATATATAATATATATATATATATATATATATATATATATATATTATATATATATATGCATATATATATATATATATATATATATATATATATATATATATATATATATATATATATATATATATATATATATATATATATATTATTATTAATATTTTAGCTAAATAATTTTTATCTTTTTGTTTAAAAAACTTGAACGAAAAATAAAATCGAACAGTCTAAGCTTTTAATTTTGCTTAGATTTAAATATAAAAAACATTGTTTTTAGCTTATGCTCTTTACTAAGACCCTTTTTGCTTCAAAGAAACACTTTGCATAAAGTTTCTTCAAATATACAACATCCTTCGCTTAACGTCATTCATCCCATAATGTCATCTTTAATACTGTATTATGCAAAATGTTCTCCTGTGAATAGTATTATCTGTTTATTATGTTTTTGCAAAATATCTTGTTTTCAGAACTTCATCTTTTGTTTAATTTCATTATCTGAATAATAAAGTCATATTTAGTATTATGTCATTCTTTTCATAACGTCATCCTTGCGTCAGCATAATCTTTTGCAAAATGGCGTTAACGCAGAACGTTAACTTCATCTTTTGCATAAAGTCATTATTGCATTATCATTTTTTTATATTATCTTTGGTTTGAGTCATCCCTCTAATAATGTCATCATTTGTAGTACGTCAAGCTTTGCTTAATGTATAATGACGTCCTTTATATAGCATAATAATTTGCATAATGTCTTCCTTTTAAAAAGATCATCTTTGCTACTTACGTCATGCTTTTTATAGCTTTCATAACATATTTTTCATAACGTCATCTTTTATATGTCATCATTTGCATAATATCATCTTTGCATAAACCTCATTAATGTTTTCATTAGCAAAACTTCATCTTTTGCATAACCTCATAATCTGTAAATAACATCAACATTTGTTTAATGTTATCTTTTGCATAACATCACCCTTGCATTACCTTTATAAACTTTTGAACAAACAATGACTTAATTTGCATATCTTCTTAGGATACTATCATCTTTGTAGAACGTCATTCTTTTCATTATTTCATCTTTTCATTAATGCAATCCTTTACACAATGTCTTAAATTGCATAAAAACGTCATTAAATAATCCTTTGCACATATCATCACATTCTGCGTAACGTCATCCCTCGCATAAAGTCATCTTTTATTTAATATTTTCATTTGCGTAATGAAATCCTTTCTGTAATGCCATAATGTCATTCTTTACTTAATGCAATCCATTGAAAACGTCATCTTTTCAACCTGATCTTTTTATTCTATTTTATTGATTTTACTTATTTTATCTGTTATATAATTTATTTTATAAATTTTATTTTTGGTCGTTTTTTATATTAACTATTTAATAAGTTTATCTTTTTCTGTTTTGTTTTCGGATTACAAAGTTTTTTTAAAAAGTTTTTTCTTTAAAAAATCTTTCCTTTTCTTCTAAAAGTTTTTTTTTTCCCAAAATTATTTTGAAGTTTTACGCTTCTCTTAAACACCTTCTTCTGTTTCCACTCGATTCTCAGTGTCACCATTTCCTTTTCCCTGTAAAGTTTCCTTCCGATTGAGCAAATATTTCTTCGAGTGACTTCAAATGAAAAAATTTCCTTTCAGAAGTCAAGAGACAAGAGATATACTAACTGACTTTCGATATGTGTATAACACTTTTTAGAAAGCATATCCTTATTGCTCTCCTTATGACACTCAAATGAGAGTAGGAAGACACAAACACACACTTACACTATCAAGCTCTCTCCCTCTCTCTCTCTCTCTCCCTCTCCCTCTCCCTCTCCCTCTCCCTCTCCCTCTCCCTCTTTCTCTCTCTCTCTCTCTCTCTCTCTCTCTCCTCTCCTCTCCTCTCTCCCTCTCCTCTCTCTCTCTCCCTCTCCCTTTTATCCTAAACTTCTTTTTAAATTATTTCTGCTTCTCTAGACTTTAGATTATATTCCCTTTTATTTCAGTAAATTGAGTCAAATTGCAAATTAAAGAAGAAATAGGATTAATAGTTAATTACTTAATGATTTTATAATCATGACCTTTGGTATTATTAAGGCATTTGGTAGTTTAATGCAATAGTTACTGAACAAACTCTTTTAGAAATTCCAATATATATATATATATATATATATATATATATATATATATATATATATATATATATATATATATATATATATATATATATATATATATATATATATATATATATATATATATATATATATCTTTCATTGCTATGCAGTATTTTGCACAACGTCATTCTTTACAGTATGTCATACTTTCCATTATATCATCTCACAGTATAATGTCATTCTTTCCGAAGACTCTGATGAAAGACTTGGATTTTAACGAGTATCTAAAGATTACAAATTTGATTTTTTTTTTTTTTTTTTAAATTAAATAGTCTTTAAATTCATATTGGATTTTCGAAACAAAAAAATGTAACTGATGATACAAAAAGATGAACTTCATTTTCAGCGTTCATTGTTGTTGTTGTTTTTTTTTTTTTTTTTTTTTTTTTTTTTTTTAAATTCTTGAAGTTTTTCATTTAAAATTGCTTGTTCTTTTGTAGGAGGTAATATTACAATATAAATATGTATAAAACGAACAAATAAATTCTTTATTATTGGCATATATATATATATATATATATATATATATATATATATATATATATATATATATATATATATATATATATATATATATATATATATATGTATTAATCAGGAAATTAATACAAATCCAATTAATCCTTTAATATTTTTATTTAAGATATTAGGTGCAAAATAAAATGAGAAATGCGAAGCACAATGATTCAAGCAAAATAATGGTAGTGATTCAAATAAAGCACAATATATTTTTAACAGGATTTCACTTTTATCACTTCGTTGTTAATTAGTTGTGATTAATATATCGATATTAATTGATATAATTCCGCTAGCCCGCCTTGAGGTTTACAGAGCGGGAACTCTTACTCATTGGCTCTCTCGGGCGGTGCCAGACGCTAACTGCTTCTTCTTCCCGCGTTTGAAGACATCTTCCTTTGGGAAAGTTTCAGCTCTCTGATTGGTTGTTTTAACTTACGTGCCGTTTAAAAGCATCATTGTTTCAACTGTATTAATTGTTATCTTAACAAAAATTAACTAATAACTAGTATATCGTTAAGGGTTATAACAACCTTTAGTTTCATAATGATTAATTTATAAAATAACACGCATTATAATTAAGCAAGAGAATGCCGAATTCACAATACAGATCTTTGTTTAACACAAAGGGGGGTGAGGGGTAGAGTCGGTCAGAACAACTGTCTTACCCCCCCAAAAAATTTTTCAAAGTTTAAAGGTAATTGGAAAATTTTCAGCATTTCTTGGATCCGTCAGTAAAGCTTGTTTAAGGGTGTCTGGTGACTTAAGGGTTTCTGCTTAGCGATATCTTTCTGCGGGGGGGGCCTTTTCGGCTCTCTCTCTCTCCGTCTTAGGAAGGGTTATTGCTACTCCTTAAGGTAGGGGGACACTGCACTCCCTACACACACCCCTCAAAAAACCCCACTTGTTCTGGATTCAATATCTAACTGAGACTTCTTCCTTATGGGCCTTACCGTCTTTTTTTTTTCTCTTTTTTTTTTCTTTTTCAGTCATTTTCGGCACGCTCTTGCCTATTCTCTTAACAACTAAAAAAAAGGTGCTCCTGGCCTACTATCTCTAGTATTATCATTCCTACCATTATTATTATTATTATTATTATTATCATTATTATTACTATTATTTACTTCCATTTTTATTTTTATTTTATTTTCACTATTAATATTATCACTTTTATTATTATTAATATTTTCAATATTATACCAATTACCATTATTATTATTATTATTATTATTATTATTATTATTATTATTATTATTATTATTATTATTATTATTATTATTATTATTAATCTTATTAATATTAATATTTATTCTGTACATCCTAATAAAAACACTAATGATCATTTATTTCTTTTTTATTTAATTTTTATTTTTTTTATTTTTTTTTTATTTTTTTTTTTTCACTAAAACTTATTTCTCTCGTTGTCTGTTGTAGGAATTTTCAGACTTCAGCCGGTGTGTATCCTTTTCTCCGTGAGCGTGGGTACAGTTGTGTGTATGTTTCCTTTTTCCTTTTTCGCGCACTCTGTATCTTTTTTGACGCTTGCGTTTTTTCGACTTAAGGTTCATTCTCCCCTGCTTGAAATGTGCCTTTCTTCCCTTATACCCGGACCGTTTAGGGTATCGTTTTTCAACCTTCTTTCTGTTTGACTCCAATTCTTGAAAATAAAATTTTGTTCTTCGTTTGTCTTGCTTGTTGTTGTTGTTTTTTTTTTTTTTCTTTATGTAGAATATCTCTATTTTCTTAATTAATTTCTCATTTTTATTGAAGGGAACGGTGTTCAAATAAGTCACTCTGAAGGGGAAACCACTTAATTTGTATTAATCAGGAAATTAATACAAATCCAATTAATCCTTTAATATTTTTATTTAAGATATTAGGTGCAAAATAAAATGAGAAATGCGAAGCACAATGATTCAAGCAAAATAATGGTAGTGATTCAAATAAAGCACAATATATTTTTAACAGGATTTCACTTTTATCACTTCGTTGTTAATTAGTTGTGATTAATATATCGATATTAATTGATATAATTCCGCTAGCCCGCCTTGAGGTTTACAGAGCGGGAACTCTTACTCATTGGCTCTCTCGGGCGGTGCCAGACGCTAACTGCTTCTTCTTCCCGCGTTTGAAGACATCTTCCTTTGGGAAAGTTTCAGCTCTCTGATTGGTTGTTTTAACTTACGTGCCGTTTAAAAGCATCATTGTTTCAACTGTATTAATTGTTATCTTAACAAAAATTAACTAATAACTAGTATATCGTTAAGGGTTATAACAACCTTTAGTTTCATAATGATTAATTTATAAAATAACACGCATTATAATTAAGCAAGAGAATGCCGAATTCACAATACAGATCTTTGTTTAACACAAAGGGGGGTGAGGGGTAGAGTCGGTCAGAACATATATATATATACATTCACACACAAGTTGGTCTCTGATGGATAAAAGAAAGAGGCTTTTAAGAATCTCGCTAGATTTGGATGAAATCAAATTTAGTATTAAAATTAAAGGCCGTTATTTTCTGCTATACAGTTTAAAAAAAATAGAATGAGGTAAATTAAAAAAAGAGGGTATTATATATTTTAAAAGTAGACTATTATAAATTTAACTGAGCGAGAGATTGGCTAAGTCAGGGGCAAAAGAGATGAGCAGATATACTATTAAACTGTGTGGAAAGACGTCATGCAAGCTTACAACAAAGAAAAAGACATGACTCTATATTGATTGCTTAGAAGAGCTATACCAATGGTTATGGCAGCATTTCTCAACCTTGGGGTAGCGACCTCGAGGGTGCTGTGATTAAATATTCGGGGGGTGGCAATGGGTGAAAAATATGCTGAAAATAAGTTTGAAAAAAAACTTTTTACATCCTTTACAATGTTTGTTTACATTAAAATGTTAAAAAAAGATTAAACATGAAATTCGAATTTTTAAAAATTTTTTTTTGAAGAAAAATAAAAGTTTTAGTTAGCACTATTTTGTTGTTATAAAATAATTTTCGTGAATATATTATATATATTAATCAGATTATCTGCTCAATAAATATCTCTGTCTGCACTATTAAATTTAACACCTGCCAAGAATAAGAGGTAATTAGTGAGTTGTGAGATTATAAATTTTTTCTGTCGAGAAATGATGGATTAGAGGAATAGCATATGGATGGTTACATAGTGATTCAGAAAATAAAGATAGATTGGAGAGAGTTATCGAGAGTTAAAGTGTTTATGAGGCGATAACCCTTAAACTTCACTTTTCCAGAGAGTAATGTATGCTTGAAATTACATCAGATTCGAGATATTTTTGTTCTCCATACAAGGACGAATTACATCCTTGCATAAAAGCTGCAACTGGGGAAGCGGCAAGGAAGTTCTGAAGGTATCTCAGAACATTTAATATATTTGAAGCTTAGTTTATGAATTAAAACGTAATCGTTCCCAAAAGGTCACAAAATGTAAAGCCATCATAAATGTTAAAGTCATAGAAAGTATTAAGATGGAATTTTAAATGCGTATTAGTTTGGATTGTGCTTAGCAGTTTAAAGAAGGAATGATTTCTTAAGATATAAAAAACAAAATAAGATATCTGTTATTCTAAGTCTCATATACAGAACCTTTTATATTTATGGTTATGCTGATGCTTTTCGTAATAAAGAGAGTTGTGAAAGGTGGGCTATTGTTTTAAGAGCTGATAAGCAACGAAGTGACAGATTATAATAAAAAAAAAGGAAAAAATATGAAGAGAGTAACATGAACTACAAAGCATTATGGAACTGAACACCATTATTAAAAGAAATTAAGGACGAACAGTGACCGCCTATATTAGCTAGTATTACATAACCGCAATAGGAAATTACTGAAAATGAAAGTAGAAAACGTGCTTTATTTCGATTATAAAATATTTATTTTAAGAATTTTCAAAGTCAAAACTGATTAACAAGACTCAAGAAATATATTAAAATTTTTTAATTGTACTTTAAAAAAATTCTAAATCATTTAAAATGTGTTCTGGATCTATACGGAGTCACCCACCAGTGTAACTACATACACACACACAAAAAAAAAAAAACAAAAAAAAAAAAAACATGAAACCTATTTAAAGAAGGAAGTTTGGAAATAAAAGTTAGTGTTCGTACTACAACAAAAAATTAACCGAAATTTCATTATCAGAGGGCCAAACGTCACAGAAAAATTAGTTAAAAAATATATATATAGTCAATGGATATTCCTTATTGTAAACAAACAGACGATCTAATGCTTAGTGAAAAATTAAGTTCACTGACCTGTTAAATTAAATTGCAACCGGATATAGACCATTTAAAGGTAAATAATTATCTTTGTTACGCCCCCATAATAAAATAGTAATGTTTAGGAAAATATAAAATTGTTTGAAAACAAAAATCTGCTCTTCTCTGTTCGTCCCATAAAAATATGGACTTAAAAGAAAGTCATAAAATGTTCCACGAAAAATAAAATGAAAGCTGAGTAACCATAACGTGAAAACAAGCTTGGAAAAGAAAAAAAATTACATTTAAAGTGATAAAATAAAAATGGAACAGGGAGAAAGAGTGCAAAATCTGAGAAACAATAAAAAAAACTTCCAGCTTTGTGAGAGTCAAAAGTTTACTAAAATTTTTTTAAAAATTTATTAAAATAAAAAAGGGCATATGATCTTGCATTAAAGAAAATGATTGTTAACGCGTGATAAAATCACCTGTAATCAATCAATCAATTTAGCAAAGACTGAAAATTTATAACATGGATTCTTTTCTAGTTACGAAAGTATAAAAATAAAACTGTTAAGTTGAAATGACCATCCTTTTAGGGAGACGATTACATCCTTTAAAGTCAATGTTTCTTACCATAAGGTATCCACTATGTACTGTACAGTCATGTATGATAAATTGAGGATTAAGAAGGAATTTAGTAATATATATACTTATACCTTTATTTTGACCATAAAATATTTACTAAATAAAAGTACAGTTTTAATTACAATTATCGATAAATAATTTTTTTTTTAAATTTGCATTAAATTCATAAAAATAACTCCATAAATACAATTAAATACAGTTAAAAAGTTAACTTTATATATATATATATATATATATATATATATATATATATATATATATATATATATATATATATATATATATATATATATATATATATATATATATATATATATATATATATAACAGACTCATAACTCATAACTCATGAATTTTCTACCTTATGGCTTAAGCTCTCTTGCAATTCTACTACTAAATTTATTTGTTCTGTCTATTTATCTCCTAATTCTACTGACTATAAAAAATTCTTCGACTATTTAAACTCCAAAATAGAGCACATTCTATCTTCTTCTCCTTTCTCTGAAATCATCATTTTAGGTGATTTCAATGTTCACCACCGCCAATGGCTTTCATCTAGTTCTCAATGATCCAGCCGGTGAACTCGCCTTCAACTTTTCTATCCAGAACAACCTTGAGCAGTTGGTGCAACTCCCTACCCGTATCCCTGACCGTCTTGGTGATGAACCCAACATACTTGATCTTTTCTTAACCTCTAATCCTTCTCCTTATACTGTTAAACTCTTTCCTCCTCTGGGTTCATCCGATCACCTTCTTATCTCCGTATCTTGTTCTGTCTCTTCAAGTCTTCCGCAAGAACGGCCCCCGCCTTCGGCGAGGAGACGTCTGTGGCACTTCGGTGCTGCTAACTGGTCTGACTTGCGGTTGTACTTCTCTGATTTCCCATGGAATGATTATTGCTTTCGTGGGAGGGGTCCCTCGGAATGTGCCGAGCGTATAACCGAGGTGATTCTCTCTGGCATGGAAGCATACATTCCATATTCTTTCCCTTCTACTAAACCTAACAAACCTTGGTTTAACTCTGCTTGTTCTCGCGCTATCCGCCGCAGGGATACTGCCTTCAGAGATTACCGTCGTCTTCAAACTCCTGAAACTCATGCTACTTATATTTCATCCCGGAATCGTGCAAAATCTATTCTTCGAGATACCAAAAACTCTTTTCTCCGCCGCAAATGCAATAATCTTTCTGGTTCCTTCTTCATCTCGTCCTTTCTGGCATTTCGCAAAAAATGTCAACTCTAACTTTGCTTCTTCCTCTTTCCCTCCTCTAGTCTCTTCTGACGGCACAACTGCCATTTTACCTTCTACTAAAGCTGAACTCTTCGCTCAAACTTTTGCCTCTAACTCTACCTTAGACGATTCCGGAGCTATTCCTCCTCCTACAACCCCCTCCAACTCATTTATGCCTAACATTGTAATTTCTTCTAAAGATGTCATTTCTGCTCTCTCTGAGCTTAACACTAAGAAGGCGTATGGTCCTGATGGTATTCCTCCTGCGGTTCTCAAAACTTGTGCTTCCTGAGCTTGCACCCTGCCTTGGTAAACTATTTCGTCTTTGCCTTTCTACTTCGATCTTCCCTTCTTGTTGGAAACGTGTTCTCATTCAACCTGTACCGAAGAAGGGGGACCCTTCTCAACCCTCTAACTATCGTCCAATTTCTTTAACCTCCGTTCTTTCTAAAGTTTTCGAATCTATCCTTAACAGGAAGATTTGGAAACATCTCAATTCTTCCAATCTTATCTCTGATCGCCAGTATGGCTTTCGTAAAGGACGTTCTACTGGTGATCTTCTTTCCCTACTTTCTGACTCTTGGTCCTCCGCTCTTCGGGGTTTCGGTGAATCTTTTCGCTGTGGCGCTAGACATATCGAAAGCTTTCGATAGAGTCTGGCACAAAGCTTTGATTTCCAAACTTCCCTCTTTCGGAATCTATCCTTCTCTCTGTGACCTCCTATCTAATTTCCTTTCTGGTCGTTCTATAGCAGCTGTTGTAGACGGCCACCGTTCCTCCTATAAATCTATAAATAGTGGTGTTCCTCAAGGATCTGTCCTTTCTCCAACTCTTTTTCTAATCTTCATCAATGATCTTCTCTCTATTACTTCGTCTCCTATACACTCCTATGCCGATGATTCCACCCTTCATTATTCCTTTCAATTTGAAAGACGCCCCTCCCAACAGCAGTTATTAGACGCAAGAAGGATTGCCTTGGAGCAACTGACCTCTGATCTATCTCTCATTTCAAATTGGGGCAGAGAAAACATGGTCGTTTTCAATGCCTCAAAAACTCAATTCCTCCATCTTTCTACTCGACACAATCTTCCACACAACTATGACAACTTCTTCGAAAACACTCAACTCAAACCTTCATCTGTTCTCAATATTCTCGGTGTTTCTTTTTCTCGTGATCTTTCTTGGAAAGATCACATTATTTCTCTCTCTAAACAAGCTTCTAAGAGGTTGGGTGTTCTGAGGCGCCTTCGTAGTTTTTTTACGCCACCCCAGTTGCTTGCTCTGTATAGGGGTGTTGTTCGCCCCTGTATGGAGTACGCCTCGCATATCTGGGGTGGGGTCCACACACACAGCTCATCTTGAAAAGGTGGAGTCTAGGGCTTTTCGTCTTATCAACTCTCCTGCTCTTACTAACTCTCTCCAATCTCTTTCTTCCCGTCGAATTGTTGCGTCACTCTCTCTTTACTATCGCTATTACAACGGACATTGCTCTTCTGAACTCTCACGTCGCATACCTCCTCCACTGAGAAGGGCTCGTGCGACACGTCTTTCTACACAGTCTCATCCTTTCTCTGTCCAACTCTCCGACCCCAGACTTAACCGCTATGCTCAATCTTACATGTACTCTACTGGTAAAGTCTGGAACACACTTCCTTTATCTGTTTTCCCAACTTCCTTTGACTTGCACACTTTTAAACGCCGTGTATCGGGTCACGTCGGCCATTAGCGACCCGAATCTGATTGCTTCCCAACTCCGGTGGATATTGGTAGGCCTTGGGCCTTTGCCCACCGGAGGAGATATAAAAAAAAAAAAAAAAAAAAAAAAAAAATATATATATATATATATATATATATATATATATATATATATATATATATATATATATATATATATATATATATATATATATATATATATATATATATATACCTTTATTTTGATCATAAAGAACTCACTAAATAACAGTATAATTTTAATTGAATATGTATGCATAAAATTTCTTTGTTAAATTTGATTCAATTCAAATAATACACTAAAAACACATATCTTTATTTCCAACACACGTAGGACGTACTAAATAACAATACAATTTTAATTAAAAGTATTGATATATAAACTTCCTTTTGAAAATTTTCATAAAAGAAAATTGGCAAATGAATTCATTATTTTAAGGATGAAAAAAATTATTCCATCGGAACATGAATTGAATTGTCGGTATGGTAATTAATGGTGTTACTTCAGCATATGTGTCTAAAAGCAAAATCCACTTTTATTCTAAATTATATATATATATATATATATATATATATATATATATATATATATATATATATATATATATATATATATATATATATATATATATATATATATATATATATATATATATATATATATATAATATATATTATATTATTATTATTATTATTATTATTATTATTATTATTATTATTATTATTATTATTATCATTATTATATTACAAATAGGCTTGCTCCTTTTGAGCCAAATTTTAAGCCAAAAAAGTAATGCAACGAATGAATGCAATATAAACTAATTTTATTGTCAATAGTTTATCGATCACATAATAGATTATTAAAATAACTGTACTTTCAACGTTTCGATTTAACCTTAAATCATTTTCAAGAAGTGAAAAAAAAAAAAAAAAAAAAAAAATTATAAACTAATATAATAAGCAATATCTGCCAATAAAAAAAAAATCACCATAATAATAATAAAAAAAAAAAACATTTAGTTTAAATGGGGAATTTTACCAAATTAAAACAAAATACGCAACGCACAAACACACACAAGAACACGCATAAGATTTAAGAATAAAATACTCAAAATATATGAAAATATTTTAATTGATTTAAGAAATCTTTAAAATAATTTCAGATTAAATCGAAACTTTCAAAGTATAGTTATTTTAATAATCTATTATGTGATTGATAAACTATTGACAATAAATTAGTTTATTGTTGGATTCATTCTTTGCATAACATTTTTTGCTAATATATATATATATATATATATATATATATATATATATATATATATATATATATATATATATATATATATATATATATATATATATATATATATATATATATATATATATATATATATATATATATATATATATATATATATATATTATATATATATATATATATATATATATATATATATATATATATATATATATATATATATATATATATATATATATATATATATATATATATATATATATATATATATATATATATATATATATATATATATATATATATATATATATATATATATATATATATATATATATATATATATATATATATATATATATATATATATATATATATATATATATATATATATATATATATATATATATATATATATATATATATATATATATATATATATATATATATATATATATATATATATATATATATATATATATATATATATATATATATATATATATATATATATATATATATATATATATATATATATATATATATATATATATATATATATATATATATATATATATATATATATATATATATATATATATATATATATATATATATATATATATATATATAAAAGACGATAGCTGCTTTCAGTGATAAAAACCTCAGTTTAAGCATTTAAAGCATATAGAGGGTTAGGGTGAGCTTGAACAACACTTTTTTTATCTTTACTCAAGGATTTGTCCTTTGTAATGCTCGTATATATATATATATATATATATATATATATATATATATATAATATATATATATATATATATATATATATATATATATATATATATATATATATATAACTGCCAAAGAAATGAAGACAAACTTAATTTAAAAATCTAACGTAGACTAGTTTCTGGGGATAACTCTTTCAACCCTTTCTAAAGACTAATAATAGAACTAACAATATAACAATGATTAAAATAATAAAATAACTATTAAAAACAATGTTATAAAATTATTATATAACATAAATAAATAAATAAATAAATGTATATAAAATTTAATATATAGAGAAAAATTCTATCACATGTCGAAATCTCACTTAAAAAATTATAACGTTCTCTGAATGCAAATTTTCATTTAATTTAGGTTTTTGATGCCAAATATATAAAGATAAAAATGGAGATCGGCTTATGCTCAAAATATAAAATTTTAAAACTTGAATCTTGTACTGGATGATTTAATTGGAGAGAATAACTGTTAATAACGGAATTGAGATATGATGCAACTGGTTCAAAGATCTGAAGGATACACCTTTGTGTTCAGCAATGCTGGTTAAAAGACTTCTTTTTAGTCTGTCCAATATAGGCAGCATCACAGCTGCCACAATTGTATTTATATATCACTGATGAGAAAAAAGATGTAGGATGTCTTTCCTTAGACTTCAAAAACTTTCTAATTTTGGAATTATTATTAAAAACCAGTTTAAGATTAAGAAGGGGGTAATTAATTTTTAAAATTCCATTAATTTTTAGTTCAATTTGGTAACTCATCCTCACTAAGAATGGCAATTTGAGGAATAAATGTTTTTTAGATACGATAAATTTAGTCGGAAAAGGCTGTTGAAATTTTCAAGAGACGCTTTTTTTTTTTCTCTCTCTCTCTCTCTCTCCATATATATATATATATATATATATATATATATATATATATATATATATATATATATATATATATATATATATATATATATATATATATATATATATATATATATATAAAAGACTAAAAACAAATCTATTATATCAGCCTTTAAAATTATTATTTTTCAGAGCACAAGATATAACTTTTGAAATGATACATAATGTTTTAAAGAAGAATCACTAATTGAAATATTTTTGGCTTTTAAATGAGCGGAAGAAACACAAATCACAGATTCACAAAGCGGAATTTGAAGATACTCCAAAGCGTCACAAAGTATTCTTAATTTTTAAAAACTTCACAAAAAAGTAGAAAAACAAAAGAGGAAAAATCCGAAATGAAACATCAAAAGACTTTGTATATATACTATATATATATATATATATATATATATATATATATATATATATATATATATATATATATATATATATATATATATATATATATATATATATATATATATATATATATATATATATATATATATATATATATATATATATATATATATATATATATATATATATATATATATATATATATATATATATATATATATATATATATATATATATATATATATATATATATAGAGAGAGAGAGAGAGAGAGAGAGAGAGAGAGAGAGAGTAGTTGAGCACTCTGTACATTGTCTAACGGCGATGCTGTTGCCAATGGTTTCGAATCATGGCTAGCTTAAAATTTTTCTGTCTATATATATATATATATATATATATATATATATATATATATATATATATATATATATATATATATATATATATATATATATATATATATATAAATATTTTATGAACATCAAACTATTTATTTATTTGTTTTTCAACAAAATAATAAAAAAAATTCTTCTAATTTTTGAAATCAATAGTAAATATTATATGTTAATAGAGAAGCATAAAAATTTTGCCAATATTAAGAATATTTTTCCAATTCAGATAATTTAACGTCTAAATTTTTTGACTAGACACAAAATCCAATAATATTTTTCGTAAATAAAGAAGCATTTGGAAACTGAAGGGAAGAATAATAATAACAACAATGAAAATACAACAGGAAAGGAATTCAATAAATTTCATTTCGCACTTCACACCCTACAAATGGAATTTACAGTAATTTAATTTTTTCATTTTTCTTTTTGGTTCATTGAATAAATATGCGAAATAAAGAAATAACAGGGTGACTGTCCCTTTCTGCATAGGGTAATATGTTAAACAAACGGGAGAATTTGTCTTTGTACAACATGTAACTTCATATATATATATATATATATATATATATATATATATATATATATATATATATATATATATATATATATATATATATATATATATATATATATTATATATATATATATATATATATATATATATATATATATAATATATATTATATATATATATATATATATATATATATAATATATATATATATTATATATATAATATATATATATATATATATATATATATATATATATATATATATATATATATATATATATATATATATATATATATATATATATATATATATATATATATATATATAATAAATAAAAATAATATGTTTTCGTCTACACTCCGTTGCCCTCTGGTTCGTCCATTTCTCTTTATTTTATCAGATGGTAGATGGTACCTCTCAAGCGTACCCTTGACCTTATACTGGAGTGCTGTAGAATCATACCTCCCTCCCCTTTTTTACATGTTTCCCCTTGACTTACGAAAGAAACAAAAACAAAAAATTAAAAAATAATTTTTTTTATTTATAACTTGAAAGTTTATGATCTTCAGCAATGGAATTGCCATGGCTAATACTCTCAACCGTCTTGTTTTGAAGAAGTGCTCTTTTTTCATTAATTTCTGCAACATTTGCTGACTTTATTCGAATTTTCACTTTGTTGAACCCTACTTCACTTCTTTCAGATTTCCTTTCTTGTTCCTGACAGAGACTTAGGTTTTTGCTCGTTGTGAAAGAAAACTTTTCTATGTTCTCCCCTAGTCTCTATTCTCAATTGTCAGCCAAAGGCTATTTTGTGGGCAACAATGTTTATTTACCCTTGTGTCTCTAATTTGGAGTCTTCTGAATTTTCCACCTTGTAACCTAAGCTCTCTTTCCAAGCTTAGATTAATTTCTCTGAAAAATATATGTTCTGTTTATTTATCCCTTAACTCTACATCAACTTATATTTTATACCGAAATCATGCAAAACCTAAAAGCTCATTTCCATTGAATATACAAAAAAAAAATAAAAAAAATAAAAAACTAATTAAATTCCTCTTCCATTCTCCTTTTCTAACTCGGATTCTTCCTCATTCCCTATGTATTAGTCTCAGAATGTAAGCCCTTTATCTGTTCAATGATTTTCATGATTATTCATTCTCTCTTCAGTTCATTTGTGGGTTTAACATCTTTCTACTAGTCTTTTTCTTTAAAAAAAAATTATTTTACAGTCATTAAAACAATTCTTCGCTCAGAACTGTTAACGGCCAAATTAATACCCGAAAACTTTTCCGCCTCATAAATTTAACCATTTTATGACCCAAACAGTAATTTAAATCTTTGTTTAAAAGGATTCTTTTCAGCATTTATCGCCTGAAAAGATTTAATGAGCTTAACATACGCAGTAATAAAAATGAGATAGTGAAGAAGATATTTTTGCTCTGATTAAAGCGTAATGATCCATGAAATTATTTTACCAACACATCTGTATCTTCAACAAGTCTATTAATAAAGTCGCGTTAGAGATATTTTAGGACCAAAAGTTTTGTTCAACTTACAACGCTTAAAGAAATTTTTAAAACCTTTTTTTTTTAATTTATTTATTTTTTTATCCACTGAAGTAGATGCAATTATTTATTGCAAAGCTCTCTATGTTGTTAAAGAGTATTAAGGCAATTGTTATTGCAAATAAATTTTAAAACAATGGTAATAAAATAAAAATAATATACAGGTAGCAATGTACATTTATTTATATTTTCTTATTAATTAAGCAAATTATTTACTATTTTACGTTTTAATTTTTGTTTATTTTTTCAGTAAAAAATACTGTATATTGTTTTCTAAACAAAATCTTGGCTCGCAAACGAGTTAAATAGTACCCTGTTTCTGGTGATATCATGACTTTGCAATTTGGAGAGGGAACAGAAAAGAACAGAAGTATGATTTTCCTTTACTCTCCGTGGAGTTATGATCAGAGTGGGTACTCTGGAGGAAATCCTTATAGTACAGCATTTCGGTAAACTGATTGATTCACCTATTTGAAAACACTTCCGATTTTTTATGCTGATCCGTACAAAAAACTTTCTGAAAATTTCCACTGTCCTAGAAATTTCCACTCTTTCTAAGCACAAATTTAAAAAAAAAAAAAAAAAAAAAAAAAAAAAAAAACAGTACTTGACAGATTTTCAAATAATTTAATCAAAAATTTCAAATTAATTTAAAAGATTTCTCGAAGAATTTGAGTGAATCTCCTCCAGAACAACTTCAACATTTCATGGTTCAACTCACTGACTTTAGGCTTTAACGCTATTCATATTTCTTTATATATTACGAAAAAGTCTGTAGTTTTCTT
>SEYY01023932.1:0-17801 GCA_009176605.1 Armadillidium nasatum | reverse complement strand
TAAAGTCTGGAACACACTCCCTTCTTCTATTTTTCCAACTTCTATGACTTACACACCTTCAAACGACGTGTATCGGGTCCGTCGGCCTTTAATTTGACCAGGCTTCGTTTTCCCCCTAACTGGTGGAATTTTAGTAGGCCTCTGGCCTTTGCCCACCAGAGGTGTATATATATATATATATATATATATATATATATATATATATATATATATATATATATATATAAGGGTGGTTAATTTGTATGGGCCGATGTTGAATGTGAACCACACCTAAACGTCAAGTTTTTTACTGCATTTCATTTGACTTTTTCAATTTCAGACTTACTCAATTTGAACCATGGAAGATACACAATGGAGCAACGTTTAAAGTTATTCAGGCTTATTATGAAATGGGCGTTCAAATCAAAATAAATATCGTGCACTTCGTGATTTTTTTTAATTTAATCGTCCAAATGTGCGTACAATCGGAAAAATCGTGAAAAAATTTGAGCACCGGGTCTGTAGGAGATTGAAAAGACCAGTGCATGCTCGTACAGTCGTACTGCAGAAAATATTGCTGCTGTTCGCGATAGTGTGGCTGAGGAGCCATCCACTTCAACTCGTCGTCGTGCCCAACAATTGCACCTCTCACGCTCGTCGTTGATGAACATTATGCATAAAGACTTGCATTTAAACGCTTACAAGGTGCAATTGACTCAAGAACTAAAGCCTCTTGACCATACAAGTCGTCAATGGTCAGAATGATGGCAAGAAATGGCAACAGTGGATGATCAATTTTCGAGGAAAATCATCTTCAGTGATGAGGCACATTTTCACCTCAGTGGATTCGTCAATAAGCAGAATTGCCGCATTTGGGCGAATGCTAATCCAAGAGTGATTGTCGAAAAACCAATGCACCCACAAAGAGTGACTGTTTGGTGTGGTTTATGGGCTGGCGGCATCATCGGGCCGTATTTTTTCCAAAATGAGGCCGGTCAGGCAGTTACTGTGAATGGTGTTCGCTATCGTGAGATGATAACGAACTTTTATGGCACGAATTGGAAGGTATGGATGTGGACGATATGTGGTTTCAACAGGACGGTGCCACTTGCCACACAGCTAACGAAACAATGGCTATTTTGCGCGACAAATTCAATGGCCGTGTTATCTCACGTGGTGGCGATGTCAATTGGCCGCCAAGATCATGTGATTTGACACCGTTGGACTTCTTTCTTTGGGGTTATTTGAAAGAAAAGGTGTACGTCGATAAGCCAGCAACAATTCAAGAGCTAAAGGATGAGATAATTCGGCACATTAACGGCATAGAACCCCAATTATGCCTCAGCGTCATCAAAAATTTGGACCATATTTTGTTCCATACATAATTGAACCATACCATATTATCATAATAAAAAGAAATGACAATAAATTCCTAAGTAATTTGTGTTTTATTCAAAATCAACATCGGCCCTTAAAATTTAACCACCCATATATATATATATATATATATATATATATATATATATATATATATATATATATATATATATATATATATATATATATATATATATATATATATATATATATATTAGTGATGGATCGGATGTCATATTTTCCAATTTGCGGATGCGGATGTTGAATTTTGAGAAGTGCGGATGCGGATGCGGATGCGGATGTTGAATTTTCGAAAGTGCGGATGCGGATGCGGATGTATAATATATATATATATATATATATATATATATATATATATATATATATATATATATATATATATATATATATATATATATATATATATATATATATATATATTATATATATATATATATATATATATATATATATATATATATATATATATATATATATATATATTTCACTATCACCTTTCCCACTTTCGTGAGGTGGTGCCCGCCACAATTCCCTTACAAACATAACTATTCTTACCTTTCAACGCTTTCACCACCTCCCTCCATCTCTGTCTCCACAAATCTTCTACCCTCGTCTAAGCTCAAATTCCTTCCCTCAAAATCACTCTCACCCCATCCATCCATCTCCACTTCGGCCTTCCCCTCCCCCTATCTACATCGGATCTACGTACCTTGCCAACCATACTGTTCTCTTTCATTCTTTACATATGTCCAAACCATTTTAGCACATCCTCCTCCTCTCTATCAATTACACCCTTCTTCCATTTACACATCTCCCTTATTCTTTCATTTCTAATCCTATCAATCCTTCTCAATTTATATATCGCTCTCAAATCTTTCATCTCAAAGACATTGAAACTTTTTCTCGACCGAGCACTTATCGTCTATGTTTCACACACATACAATACAGAAGGTGAACACATACATTCAAACATTCTTATCTTTATTTCTTTCGAAATTTTTCCTTTCTTCCATACTTTTCTTAGGCCCCCCAATACTTTCATTCCTTCTTCCACTCTGTTCTTTATTCCTTTTTCCGTCCCATCCTTACCTTCCACCCAACATTACTAGATATTTGAATTCATTCACCTCCTCAAGTTTCCATTCTCACACTTCTACAAACCAATTCCTCCCTCCACATTTCCTCATCCCCACCTCCAATCCTCATAACTTTATTCTTCGCTGGATTGAATTTCAATCTCTTGCTTGCACATTTCCCTTCAAACTTTCTCACAAGTATTCTCATCTTTTCTCCAGATTCTGCCACCAACACATGCCGCATCATCTGCAAAAAGCAAACATTCGCTTCACATTCACCCTCCATATTTCTCAACGTAATACTCAACTTCTCTCTCCATTTTTCTAAGAAAACCATTCATCAATAATTAAATAACATGGAGATATTACAAACCCCTGTCTCAATCCCACTCCTATGCTAAACCAATAATCCGATAGTTCTCTCTTCACCCTCACTCTTGATCTACAATTCGCATATATATATATATATATATATATATATATATATATATATATATATATATATATATATATATATATATATATATATATATATATATATATTATATATATATATATATATATATATATTAGTGATGGATCGGATGTCATATTTTCTAATTTGCGGATGCGGATGTCGAATTTTGGAGAAGTGCGGATGCGGATGTTGAATTTTTGAAAGTGCGGATGCGGATGTTGAATTTTTGAAAGTGCGGATGCGGATGCGGATGCCATCACTTATATATATATATATATATATATATATATATATATATATATATATATATATATATATATATATATATATATATATATATATATATATATATTAGTGATGGATCGGATGTCATATTTTCTAATTTGCGGATGCGGATGTCGAATTTTGGAGAAGTGCGGATGCGGATGTTGAATTTTTGAAAGTGCGGATGCGGATGCGGATGTTGAATTTCCGAAAATGCGGATGCGGATGAGGATGCGGATGTTGATTTTTGTGCGGATGCGGATGCCATCACTATATATATATATATAATATATATATATATATATATATATATATATATATATATATATATATATATATATATATATATATATATATATATATATATATATATATATATATATATATATACAATTTATACATATATATTCACAATACACTGACATAATGGTCAAATGAAGGTTTGAGTTCTTGATAACATTTCTAAATATTTCAGAAACTAAGGCCCCATTTATCTAGCAGATACCTCTGGAGGAGAAGCTGGGACAAACCGTGGATAGCTGAGCTGCAGTAAATGTTCACCACAGTATCCCTCTCACTAGGAACCTGTTTCTGTGTGAATTCCAGTAGGTCTGGGTGGACTTGTTTATAAAGTACAATACCCTATTAGACAGCTCAGCGGATGTGGAGAGGTTGTTGAGTCAAAGGTTCTGACATTCTAAGACCAAAGAGGGTAGCCATGGCATCCAGCAAGTTTGAAAAATTTATCTTTATGAAAGGGAATATGACCCTGTTCAGAATGCAAGAGGAGAGCTACGAGGAGGAAGAGATCATAGATAATTGAATAAATAAGATTAAAATTTTTCTCATTTTTTTATATATATATATTTGCATCTTTCAAATAAAATTTAAAAATAATTCATCTTTACATACTTGTTTCTATTTATTTATTTATTTATTTATTTATTTATTTTTTTATTTATTTATTTATTTTTTTCTGCACTCCTAAATTTGCGCTTTAAAAAAATGTGATTTGCGAACACGTGCGCTTTTGCGTTTGCAGAGTAAATATTTGAAAAAATGTGTGCTTTTGCGCTTGCACACTAAGTTTTTCCAATTTGCACGCCCACCTTGATATTTACCGTATATATATATATATATTATATATATTATATATATATATATATATATATGTATAAGTATTATCGGCGGTATAGTAGTTTACAAAGGGGATTTGCATCGTCACTGCTCATTTCCAAGCTCCCCTCCTTTTCTCCTTCTCTTTGTCTTAATTTATCTTTCATGATTCTGCCTGTTTATCTATACTCTCAATCTTCTATCGTTATCTCAATTCTATCACTCTTATCTATATTATTCTTTCACTTCAAAATTCTTTGGAACTCAAATTATCTCCTATATATACCTATATAAATAACATTAACACTCCTATATTGGAAACCTCATATAAACTAAACTGGGAGTCTGTTGCAGATTATTTTCTTCTACAGTTACTCCAAATATATAGTCGCATTCCTATATGGAGTACTGTTCTCAATTGGGGGGCTCCGGCTCCTCCTCTCTTCTCACCAAGTGTTAAAAGATTAATTCGCGCTATCTCTTTTCTGGAAGGTCTCACCCTATCGTTGCATTGGCCTCTCTGCAAACCTCGTTGCACACTATTTTGTGTGGACGTGAAATCCCAGGCTATGTTGGCTCTATTCTGTGGCTATTTTTCCTTCTGTAAAAAATTTTGCGAAAAAAAAAAAAAAAAAAAAAAAGCGGCTTTCTGTTAAAAAAAAAAAAAAAAAAAAAAAAAAAAAAAAAAAAAAAAAAAAAAGTATCGGTAAGTATCGGCATATTTTTAGGTATCGGTATCGGTAAAAATTTTGGTATCGCTCCATCCCTATATATATATATATATATATATATATATATATATATATATATATATATATATATATATATATATATATATATATATATATATATATATATATATATATATATATATATATATATTACTAAGTAACGACCGGAACCCCGGTCCCAGCAAAAAATCAGGGAAAACCGGGGTTTGGTTGCCTGGGTTAAAATGGCAAATTATACTTATTAATAATGGATTAAATAAATAAAAATATAAGAAAATTAAATTTTTTTTCTTGTTTTTTCAAAATTTTCTTCTCTCTTTTTCTGTTTCTTTCGGCCTCTCCTTTTCTTCTAGTGAAAGAGCATCTTTGTGTTTTAATTTTAGATGCCCCTATAAAGAGTTGGTTGAAAAATTTTTTCTTGGGGCACCCGGAGATCTTCTACTAATATACTGACTGCACATGTTACGTTTGGCTATTTCGAGGCTATCCTGAAACATTGTAAAGTACTCCCATACTGCTGAAGCTAATCTTTTAGCCATAGTGACTGAAAGTATAAACAAAATAATTTTGAAATACTGTAGCTAAATGATACAAGTTTGATACATAGCAATAAAATAACAATGATATGTATAAATACAGGTTATATTGATAATTGCAAATGTTCCATTTTTTCAGTCTTTACCTTAGGGTCTTACCTAAGTAAATCTGTTGAATCACTATTGTGAATCAGAAAAAAAAATTTTTTTTTTTTTTTGGACTTTTTTTAAACTTTTATTATACAAAATCTGTAATTTTCTGAAAGTTTTCGGAGAAAATGCATATAATCATTAATTTAAGTGAATGCTGTTTATTCTACTCCTTCTTTATAATTAAATAAATCTCAATTATATTTATATCTAATTTTCTTAACTTAAAATTTCAGTGCTTTTGACCTCTTTACAAATTTTAGGCAACCCCGGCCAAAGCCCCGGTCAGTCCCTATGTGTTACCATCACTGACTGCCAGAGCCCTTTTCAAGGAGGGGGCATAATTAAAAGATAAAAAAAAAAAAAAAAAAACAATCCCGAACTTAACATAGATCCCTCAGGTGGGGGCAGGCAGAGGATTTAGAGAGAGGTTTTTTAAATACAACAGGAAAAACAAAAGATGGAGAATACCATAGGACAGAGGTGGATGGAAATGAGGAGGTACTACAACTTGCAAACCTTGAGTTTGCAGTGCTCACATAAAGTTCATGTGCAAGCAAGGCACCCCTTGCGAGGGCGACACAATGTTGGTGGAATGTGAGAGGTCAACTTCCTCGAGCACCAGCCATTGTAGTACATATAGAAATGAGAGAGTGCGCCAACGTCACCTCACAAAGAAAGAGGATCAAGGGAGTTTGAAAGTAGGAGACAGTTTGTCTTTTAGCCTTAGACCCAACCTTATCCAAAAGGGTGGAACCGGAACCACCCCAAGTGTGAGAAAAGTACTCCATACAGGGACAAACAAGACCTTTACATAAAGGAGTAACTGTTTAGAAGAAAAAAATTCCCGCAATCTGAAGTAGAACTCCCAACTTTTTAGAGGCCACCTTAACAACCTTTGTGATATTATGTTTCCAAGATAATTTATTGTTTATGTTCATATCAAGAATATTTATGTTCACAAGTGAGACGGGAGAACCGTCGAAGGAGATAGGAAAGTTGGGAGTTTTTTTTTTAGTGAGGTGTTAAGTTGTTTTCAAAGAGTTGAATTTCACAAGGTTACGGTAGTCTCACATAGAAATCCTACCCATGTCGGCAAGATTGGAATGGGAAAGTTAAAGACGAGAAGCAACTCTAGAAGCAAAAGAGGGTGCAGATTTGAAATGAGTCGAAGAATGGAGAGTTGAGTCATCGTCACAAGAATGAACAGAGTTAAGTATAGCTGAGGAGGTTGTTGATGAAAAGTAAGAATAAAGTAGGAGATAAAATAGAACCCTCAGAAACACCACAATATATATATATATATATATATATATATATATATATATATATATATATATATATATATATATATATATATATATATATATATATATATATATATATATATATATATATATATAATGTACCTCGGTTACCATCTTAATAATATGTTACTAATGTTTTAAATTAGGGATTAAAATAAAAATAAATTATTTAAGAAAACAAACCAAATGGTATAAAGGAAATGGCGTAAAAATAAATTTAAAAGTAGTTTTGTGCATTTCAAAAAATCATTTTTAGTAGAAAGAAACATTTCAATGTTCTGGAAACAAAACTGGAGGGAAGTGACGTGGCAAAATATTACATATTAATAAAAAATCACATAATTTAATCAATTAAGTAATGAAATAGAAGAACAATTAAGTATAACAAGTTGATCTAAGCTATACAAAGAGTTAACTGTCCTAATTTGACCAAAATCGGATCTGTAGTTACAGAGATATAGAATATTAGAAAAAAAATGTAATTAACGGATTAATTAGTAATTAATTGAAAATTTGGAAAATCAAGAAAAACAATGCTTTGTGGTATTCAAAACTCTACAGTCAAAGAAACTGAACATTCAGAAAATGTAAGCCAATGGGATTAAGTTATTTAAAAAAATCTGGAATCGGGACTGTTCATTTTTTACTGATACAGATTCCTAAAAATATACCAATACTTTACTCCATCCCTAATATATTATATATATATATATATATATATATATATATATATATATATATATATATATATATATATATATATATATAATATATATATATATATATATATATATATATATATTTATTGTGCTTATCACTAAATGGCATTATTTATTTGAAATTCAAAAGCTGTAACCTTTGTGGGAAGCTGAATAAGAGTTCCTTAATAATAATTTCTTGTAACAAAGTATACTCTCAAACTCTACTTCAATCAACTTAATGCTAATATAATTCATAATTTACCTAGAATTGTTATAATTTTCAATTAGCCCCATATCTTTTAATTCTCAATAATTAATTAATCAATATATATATATATATATATATATATATATATATATATATATATATATATATATATATATATATATATATATATATATATATATATATATATATATATATATATATATATGGGATGGAGTGAAGTATCGATATCGGTAACAGTGAGTATCGGTATATTTTAGGTATCGATATTGAGCTTTCAGGTATCGGTATCGGCTAAAAGTGATCGATACCGATACCAGATTTTTTTTTAAAGTAACTTAATCCCGTTGGTTTACATTTTTTGAATGTTAACTTTCATTGACTGTAGAGTTTCGAATACCACGAAACATTGTTTTCTTGATTTTCCAAATTTTCAATTAATTAATTACTATAATTAATCGTTAATTATTAATTTGTGTGTGTGTTATATTCAATATCTCTGTAACTGTAGATCCGATTTTGATCAAATTAGGACAGGTAACTCTTTGTTATGCTTCATTGTTCATTTAGTTCATTTATAATTAAAATTATGTATTTTTTATTAATATTACGTAATATTTTGCCATGTCACTTCTCGATAATTTTGTTTCCAGATCACTGATATGTTGCTTTCCACTAAAAGTGATTTTTGGAGATGCACAAAACTGAGTTTCCTTTTATTTTCACACCATTTCCTTCATACCATTTGGTTCGTTTTCTTAAATAGTTTATTTTCATCTTAATCCCTAATTTAATCCATTAGTAACATATTAAGATGATAAAAGAGGTACATGATATATTTATTAGTTGGGGTGTTCCTCAGGGTTCTGTTCTATCTATTACTTTATTCTTACTTTTCTTTAACGACCTCCTCAGCTGTACTTCAAACTCTGTTCATTCTTATATCGACGATCCAACTCTCCATTCTTCTACTTATTTTAAATCTGTTCTCTCCTTTGCTTTTAGAGTTGCTCTCGTCTTCAACTTTCCAATTCCAGTCTTGCCGATATGGATGGAATTTCCCAGTGGCGCCACTGCAACATTGTGAAATTCAACACTTTGAAAACTCAAATTCACATCTCTCTCTCATCTTCTCTCTCTTCTCTTCTCTCTCTCTCTCTCTCTCTCTCTCTCTCTCTCTCTCTCTCTCTCTCGTCTCTCTCTCTCTCTCTCTCTTTAAAACAGCTCCCAACTTTTTAAATCTTTCATTCGACGGCTCTCCGCCTCAATCTGTGAACAGCCATAAAATATCTTAGTCTGAACATAAACAATAAATTATCTTGGAAACATTATATCACAAAAGGTTTGCTAAGGTGGCCTCTAAAAGTTGGGAGTTCTGTTCGGATTGCGGGATTTTTTTTTACTTTTTAAAAACAGTGTACTCCAAGTATACAAGGGCCTTATCCGTCCTTGTATGGAGTACTGTTATCACATTTGGGGAGGTTCTGGTTCCCCCCTTCTTTTGGATAAGGTTGGGTCTAAGGTTAAAAGACTAATAAACTGTCCCCTACTTTCAAACTCCCTTGACCCTCTTTCTCTGAGAGATGACGTTGGCGCACTTTCTCTTTTTCTAAAGGTACTACAACGGTGGTGCTTGAGGGAGTTAACCTCCCGCATTCCACCATCATTGCGTTGCTCTCGCAGCACAAGGGGTTACTTGCTTGCACATGAACTTTGTGTGAGCATTGCAAACTCAAGGATTGACGTTGTAGTACATCCTCCTTTCCAGACACCTCTGCTCTGTGGAACTCTCTATTCTTCTGTTTTTCTGCTGCTATTTTAAAACACCTACCTCTCTTAAATCCTCTGTCTGCGCATACCTGAGGGATCTACGTTAGATTCGGGATTGGGGTTAATATATAATATAATATATATATATATATATTATATATTATATATATATATATATATATATAATATATATATATATATATATATATATATATATGTGCCGAAGTCGCATCATACTGAAGGATTCTCTCTGGCATGAAGTCGTACATTCCATATTCTTTCCCCTTTACTAAGCCTAACGAACCTTTGGTTTAACTCTTCTTGTTCTCGTACTATTTGCTGCAGGGAATTCAGGTTGTGTCAAACCTTCAGGGTTTCGGTCCGTCTTCGAACTTCAGTAACTCATTTAACTTATTTTCATCTCGGATCGTGCAAAATCTATTCTCTGTAACAAAAAAAAAAAACTCTTTTTCTCCGTAGAAAATACAATATTTCTGGTTTTTCTGCACCCCTTTTCTGCCATTTTGCAAGAAATGTCAACTCTAACTTTGGTTCTTCCTCTTTCCCTCTCTAGTATCTTCCGACGGCACAACTTCCGTATTGCCTACTTTTAAAGCTGAATTCTTCGCTCAAATTTTTGCCTCTTATTCAACCTTGGACGATTCCGGAACTATTCCTTCTTCTTCAACTCTTTCCAACTCATTTATGCCTACAATTGTAATTTCTTCTGAAGATGTCATTTCTGCTCTCTCTGAGCTTAACACTAAGAAGGCGTAGGGTGTGGATGGTATCCCTCCTGTGGTTCTCAAAAACTGTGCTTCCGAGCTTGCATTCTGCCTTTGTAAACTATTTAGTCTGTCTTTTTAATTTCAAACCTTCCCTTTTTGCTGGAAACGTTTTCATTCTCAACCCTTTAACTACCGTCCTATTTCTTAACCTCCTTTCTTCCTAAGTTTTCGAATCTATCCTTAACAGAAGGATTTTGCGGATTATATCTCAATTCCTCTAATCTTATTTCTGATCGCCAGTATGATTTTCGTAAGAAACGCTCTACTGGTGATCTTCTTTTCCCTTCTCTCTGACTCTTGTCTTCCGCTCTTACGGCATTTTCAGTGAATCTTTTGCTATCGGCTGGACATTCGAAAGCCTTCGATAGGATCTTGTACAAATCTTTGATTTCTAACTTCCTTCTTTAGGAATATATCTTTTCTTTCCGGTCGTTCTACAGCTGATGTTGTAGCGGCCACCGTTCATCTTTTAAATCAATTAATATAGTATTTCTCAGTATTCTGTCCTGTCCCCAACATTTTTTCCACTTTTCATTAATGATCTTCTCTCTATTACTTCATTACCTATCATTACCTTTTCATTTAAATTTCATAAACAAAGTTTTAAACATGAAATTAGGAGACATTATAAATTTTTCCGGTCAATTCTTGACTTTTCCTTTCAAACTATTTTATTATTTAGAGCTCAATTCAAACATTTTCTAAAAATCTTATGAAAATCAACTACGAAGGGTTTCTATATAATATATATATATATATATATATATATATATATATATATATATATATATATATATATATATATATATATATATATATATATATATATATATATATATATATATATATATATAATATATATATATATATATATATATATATATATATATATATATATATATATATATATATATATATATATATATATATATATATATATATATATATATATATATATATATATATATATATATATATATATATATATATATATATATATATATATATATATATATGTATATATAGAGAAATGGAGAGAGAAGGGAAGGGTATTAGGTTGAGAAATATGGAGGGTGAATGGGATGTGAACGTTTTACTTTTTGCAGATGATGCGGTGTTGGTGGCAGAATCTGGAGAAAAGTTGAGAATACTTGTGAGAGAGTTTGAGAGGAAATGTGCAAACATGAGATTGAAAGTCAATCGGGCAAAAAGTAAAGTTATGAGAATTGGAGGTGGGGATGAGGAGATGTGGAGGGAGGGAGGGGTGTAGAAGTGGGGGGAGGAAACTTGAGGAGGTGGATGAATTCAAATATCTAGGAATGTTGATGGAAGGTAAGAGTAGGACGGAAAAATAAATAAAGAATTGAGTGGTAGAGGGAATGAAAGTGTTGGGGGCCTAAGAGAAGTATGGAAAAAAGGAAAAATTCCCAAAGAAATAAAGATAAAAATGTTTGAATGCATGTGTTTGCCTTCTGTAATGTATGGGTGTGAAACATGGATGATAAGAGCTCGGGTGAGGAAAAGTTTGAATGTCTTTGTGATGAAAAGTTTGAGAGCGATATGTAAATTGAGAAGGATTGATAGGATTAGAAATGAAAGAATAAGGGAGATGTGCAAATGGAAGAAGAGTGTAGTGGATAAAGCGGAGGAGGGTGTGCTAAAATGTTTGGACATTTGTGTAGAATGAATGAGAACAGAATGGTGGGCAAGGTACTTAGATCCGAGGTGGATGGGGGTAGGGGGAGGGGAAGGCCAAAGTGGAGATGGATGGATGGAGTGAAAGAGATTTTGGGTGGAAGGAATTTGAGTTTAGAAGAGGGTAGTAGACTTGCGGAGGACAGAGGGAGATGGAGAGTGGTGGTGTAAGGCGAAAGGGGTTGAAAGGTAAGAATGGGTATGTTTGTGAGGAAATTGTGGCGGGCACCACCCCACG
This sequence comes from Armadillidium nasatum, assembly GCA_009176605.1. Classification (NCBI taxonomy): domain Eukaryota; kingdom Metazoa; phylum Arthropoda; class Malacostraca; order Isopoda; family Armadillidiidae; genus Armadillidium; species Armadillidium nasatum. The sequence continues at coordinate 5,369 of SEYY01023932.1, read as the reverse complement.
AAAGTAAGAAAGGTGATAGTGAAATAAATAAATAAATAGAAAAAAATAAAATATAATAATATATATATATATAATATATATATATATTATATTATATTAAATATTATTATATTATATATATATAAATATATAATAAATATATATATATATATATATATATATTATATTATATATATTAATTTTTATACGATACGAATATATATATGTAGTATAAATATATATATACCGATACCGATACTTTACTCTTATCCAAAAATATATAAAGGTCGATACCGATATATATATATATATATACGATAGATAATATAGATATATATATATATATATATATATATATATATATATATATATATATATATATATATATATATATATATATATATATATATATATATATATATATATATATATATATATATATATATATATATATATATATATATATATTATAGTATTTTCTAATTGCATATATTTAAATTTATTATGTTGTAATAAGCATAAATATTTCATGAAAATAAATAATAATAAAAAAATAATTACAGTATTTTAAATAAAATAGATTTCCTCCTAATGTTTTAAAAAAGTCAACTTGGCAACCGCCCTTTTATGTTGATAAAACCGTTAAAAACACTTTGTGGTAGGCCAAGCATTTATTTAATAGACTACGCTTCATTAGTGAGGACAAAAATAATTGCCTATTAATAAATGCAATATTTTCTTTTAACCAGTTACATAAATGTAAATTTTGTTCTATTAATGTTAGTTAAATTGCCATCAATATACTCGTAAAAACAGGAGATATATATATATTTTAAAACATAAGAAATAATAATACTATTTTTATACTCAGGAATAGGCTACAAGCTTCTGAAATTTTTATATAAGACTATTTAGGTCATTGCTTCCCTTATCAAGATTTTAACAAAAGTTAACGAGTTTATAGACGCTAACTATCTTTAATTATGCTATTAACATTAAGAATAGACAGAATAGAAATGCTAAACTATTGTATTCGAACCCCTTCAAGGGTCCCGATCTCACAAAAAAATTAAAATAAAAATAGAGAAAAAATATTTAATATACTGGTGTAGCAGCTCAATAATTCTAAAACGAAAGCCCTTTTGATCATTAGTAGGCTTAAAACATCCTCTTAAAGAGGTTTTATATTCAGAAACATTGACTACCCAAATCGAAGTTTTAAAATCCTATAAATTTAAACCTTTAATATATGCTTATACTGAAGTGATTTCCTTAATATTTTTATTATTTTAATGCCTTTTCTAACGACATAATTAGCAAGCAGGATTCTGCCAGCTTGGCTCGTAAATTTAATTGTTGCTTGCTTTTTAAAGGTTCCGAGCAAACAGGTCCTATACTTTATATACGAGTATAATATATATATATATATATATATATATATATATATATATATATATATATATATATATATATATATATATATATATATATATATATATATATATATATATATATATATATATATATATATATATATATATATAGTAGGTAACCAATTATGTAGTGGTCACCAATTATGTAGTGGTCACCAATTATGTAGTGCAGGAGGTCCTTATACTAAAAGTGTCTGCCGTTTTAGGATGTTTTGTTGATGCTGAGGAATAGATAAGAGTTGTTTTTCAGGATTTTTAGGGAAGAGACCCACTGTCAACAGTTACTTACCTTGGTTCACATCTCGTTCCATTAAAATGAAGAGAAGAGTGGTGAAAGTGTTCTTTTTAAGAGGCGTCTACCGTGGCACAAACGGTAGAGTGATTGACTCATATGCTTGAGGGCGCCGGTTCGATCCCACTTGGAGATCCTAGGTATATTCTACCTAGAAAAGTTCCTCTCCCTGAATAGGCCAATGCCCGTGAGCTGTGAACTTTTTAAATAAAAAAAACTAAACTAAATTTTTAAGAGCTGTTAGGATATGTTGTTCAAAGTGTTTAATGAATAATAATCAAATGTGGAAAATATCTTTCAAAAAATGGGCTACTTTGTAAAAACTATAAGAGTATTATTGGAATCTTCAAAAAAAAAAAAAAAAAAAAAAAAAAAAATTTATGCAGAACATATGAAGAAGAGAGAACTTAACAACGTATTAGAATTCCCGAATAGTAGAAGTAAAGTACAGGCACTCTTTCTTCTGGGTAATAATTTAAGTACATTGAGTGTATCCAATATGCTGAGGAAGCATTCTTCACAACAAAGGAGAAAAATTCTATGGGAATACAAGCTGAAGTATTTTAGATATTATAAGAGATTTGTGATAAGGTTTCTACCTGGGGAAAAAGTCGGACTTTGATAGAAGAATGTACCAACACACGTTTTAAGTGTGGGGAACAAGAACACTTCTTTTTATCTCCTCCAGATTAATTAATAAGTATCATAAATTAAATCTGAAGAATGAGGAACTGATTCTCAGGATCAATGAAATCTACAGGAAGAAAATTTAGGAAAAATATGCATAAAAATATAAAAAATTTTACTATTGATATGAGTCCGCCTTTTGGTGATTTTCTTAACAGATTAATTTAAATAAACTTCAACTGGCTTTTAACCAACGTTTTCTAACTGGAGTCTATATGGACCCCCCAGGGGGCCACAGAAGTTTTGAGGGTCTACATGGAACCACAGAAACTTTGAGGGTCTACAAGGACCCCCATGGAACCACAGAAGCTTTGAGAGGTATACATGGACCCCATGGAACTACAGAAGCTTTGAGGGGTCTGCATGGACTCCCAGAGAAAAATCACAAAAGCTTTGAGAGGTCTACATGGACTCGCAACAGACCAGAGAAGCTTTCAGAGGTCTACATAGACTCCCAGTTGACCACAGAAGCTTTGAGGGGGGTCCTCAAGAAAAAAAATGTTTATTTAATTTAGGAATATTGTATATCAGAATAGGAAAGTCTACATATGTGTAAAGTTAGGACTCAAGGGATTCACAAGCAAAATAAAGGTTGAAACTCCTGTTTTAAATAGTGTGACGTAGTGGGTTCTAATATTTCATATTTTGATTTTTTTTTTTTTTTTTTTTTTTTTTTTTTTTTTTTTTTTTTTTTTTTTTTTTTTTTGCACATGAAAATGGAAGACCAGATTTGTCTTTCGAAAGCTTATGCTTTATTATTTTATGTGGTTTTATGTAAACCTTTTGGGTTTTAATTTATGTTTCAGTTTATGTGTTTTATGTAAATCTTTTGGTTTTAATTTATGTTTCAATATTTTATGTGGTTTTAATTTATGTTTCATTTTATGTGGTTTGATGTAAATCTTTTGGTTTTAATTTATGTTTCAATATTTTATGTGGTTTTAATTTATGTTTCACTTTATGTGGTTTTATGTAAACCTTTTGGTTTGGTTTTAATTTATGTTTCAATATTTTATGTGGTTTTAATCTATGTTTCACTTTGTGGGGTTTTATGTAAACCTTTTTGGTTTTAATTTATATTTCATTATTTTATGTGGTTTTATGCAAACCTTTTGGTTTTAATTTATGTTTCATTATTTTATATGGTTTTATGTAAACCTTTTTGTTTTAATTTATATTTCATTATTTTATGTGGTTTTATGCAAACCTTTTGGTTTTCATTTATGTTTCATTATTTTACATGGTTTTGTGTAAACCGATTGGTTTTAATTTATGTTTCATTATTTTATGTGATTTATGTAAACCTTTTGGTTTTAATTTGTTTCATTATTTTATGTGGTTTTATGTAAAACTTTAGGTTTTAATTTATGCTTCATTATTTTATGTGGTTTTATGTAAATACTTTTTTTTTTTTACTATTTTTTTTATTGAAAAAGTTGTATATTTCGTATTTTCTCGTGATATTTATATTATATATATATATATATATATATATATATAATATATATAAATATATATATATATATATATATATATATAAATATATATATTATATATATTAATATATATATATATATATATATATATATATATATATATATATTTTTTTTTTACAATTAATAGAATTAAAATTGCATAAGTTTTTAATTTATTATTAAATCAAATAATTAATTAATAGAAAAAATTAATAATAAATATTAAAAAATTAAGTTAGGAAAATTAATAGGATTAATGTTAATTAGAAGAATGTGTGTGTGTAAGAGTGTGCAGGTGTGTGGGTGTGTGTGTGTATATAGGTGTGTGTGTGGAACCCCTTCCACGGAAGCAATAATCATTGCATCGGAAATCAAAGAAGTACGACCGCAAGTCCGACCAGCTTGCGGCACCGAAATGCCACAAGCGTTTCCTTTCAATAGAAGGGGGTCTTTCCTGCGGAAGACTAGAAGAGATAGAAAAGGATACAGAGATAAGAAGGTTATCGAAGGAACCCAGAGGAGGAAAGAGTTTAACAGTTTAAGGAGAAGTATTAGATGTTAGAAAAAGGTCTAGAATGTTAGGTTCATCTCCAAGACGATCAGGGATACGAGTAGGGAGCTGCACCAACTGATCAAGGTCGTTTTGGATAACGAAATGGAAGGCATGTTCACCAACTGTATCATGAGAACTAGAAGAAAGCCATTGGCGGTGGTGAACATTGAAATCACCTAGTATGATGATTTCAGAGAAAGTAGAAGATGACAGAATGTGCTCTATTTTCGAGTTTAAATAGTCGAAGAATTTAGCATAGTCAGTAGAATTAGGAGATAAATAAACAGAACAAATGAATTTAGTCGTAGAATGGCAGGAGAGCCGAAGCCATAAGGAGGGAAAATCGGAAGACTCCAAATTAGAGACACGAGAACAAACGACATCGTTGAGCACATATGCACAACAACCGCCTTTGGTTGAAAATTGAGGATAGAGACGGTAGGAGGAAACAGAATAGGGTTTGCTATCAGAACTCTCAAGCACCTCAGTTTCTGTCAAGAATAAGATGTGAGGTCTAGTAGAAGAGAGATGGAAATTGGATTATAGACCGCGAATGTTGCAGAAATTAATGAAAAAAATAGTTCTTACATCAGGACAAGCCGGCTGCCGAGCCTTGGTGGCATCAAACCCATCACTGGAGGTCACCAACTTCCAAGTGGTGACTGGGGAAGGGGTGGATGGGCGCCTATTTTTGGAAGTGGCCCCCGGGGCTTCTCCGAGGCTACTGTTGTTGGCGCCATTATTAATGTTAAAAAAAAAGGTGTCTGAATTAATATTTTATATGTGAAAGAGAGCCTACTCCGTGTAGAAGAGGGTGAGCGTGAAATGGAGTGAATCATTGGGCACCGGGATGAGATGGGAAGTACCCTTAACATCCCATATAGTAATCTCATCGCTTCGGGAGTACTACTTCCCTCCCATATTATATATTATATATATATATATATATA
>SEYY01023931.1:10000-12377 GCA_009176605.1 Armadillidium nasatum | reverse complement strand
AAGCTGAACTCTTCGCTCAAACATTTGCTTCAACTCAACCTTAGACGATTCCGGAGCTATTCTTCTCCTTCAACCCCTCCAACTCATTTATGCCTAAAATTATAATTTCTTCTAAAGACGTCACTTCTGCTGCTCTCTGAGCTTAACAACTAAGAAGGCGTACGGTCCTGACGGTATCCTCCTGTGGTTCTCAAACTTGTACTCCCGAGCTTGCACCCTGCCTTGGTAAACTTTTCGTCTATGTCTCTACTTCAACCTTTTCTTGCAGGAAACGTGCGCTCATTCATCTGTGCCGAAGAAGGGGACCTCTCACCCTTTAACTATCGTCCTATTTCTTTAATCCTTGTTCTTTCTAAAGTTTCGAATCTATCCTACAGGAAGATTTGGAACATTCAATTCTTCTAATCTTATCTCTGATCGCCAGTATGGCTTCGTAAGAAACGCTCTACTGGTGATCTTCTTTCCCTTCTCTCTGACTCTTGTCCTCTGAATTCATTCGTGAATCTTTTGCTGTTGGGCTGACATATCGAAAGCTTCGATAGAGTCTGGCACAAAGCTTTGATTTCCAAACTTCCCTCTTTTGGAATCTATCATTCTCTCTGTGACCTTCTCTCTAATTTTTTCCGGTCGTTCTATAGCAGCTGTTGTAGACGGCCATCATTCTTCATTTAAATCTATAAATAGTGTTCCTCAAGGATCTGCCCTATCCCCAACTCTTTTTCTACTTTTCATTAATGACCTTCTCTCTGTTACTTTCATCTCCTATCCTCTATAGCTGATGACTCCACCCTTCATTACTCTTTTCAATTTGAAAGGCGCCCCTCTCCAACAGTTACTAGATGTAGGAGGGTTGCCTTGGAGCAGCTACCTTGATCTATTCGTATTTCTAATTGGGGCAGAGAGAACATGGTTGTTTTCAATGCCACCAAAACTCATTCCTAATCTCACTACTCGACGAATCTTCCACACAACTATATATTTCCTTCGAAAACACTCAATTCAGACTTCATCTGTTCTTAATATTCTGGTGTTTTTTTTCTCGTGATCTTTCTTGGAAAGATCACATTGCTCTCTTTCTAAACAAGCTTCTAAGAGGTTAGGTGTTCTGAGGCGCCTTCAGTATTTCTTCATACCACCCCAGTTGCTTGCTCTGTATAGGGGTGTTGTTCGCCCCTGTATGGAGTATGCTTCGCACATCTGGGGTGGGTTCCACACAACAGCTCTCCCTTGGGCAAAACTCTCCTGCTCTTCTAACCGTCAACTCTTTCTGCCCTCCTCAATATATCGCTATTCAATGGACACTGCTCTTCTTATTTCTCGTCGCATACCTCCTCCACTGAGAAGGGCTCGTGCGACTCGACTTTCTACACAGTCTCATCCTTTCTCTGTCCAACTCTCTGACCCCAGACTTAACCGCTATGCTCTGTCTACATTACCTACCTAAACTCTACCTTAATTTGACCTTCTTCTGTTTTTCCCCTAATCTGGGGATTGTAGTAGGCCTCTGGCCTTTGCCCACCAGAAGTGATATATATATATATATATATATATATATATATATATATATATATATATATATATATATATATATATATATATATATATATATTATATAATATATATATTATATATATATGAGAGTGAGAGAGTTAATTAATATCCGCTCTAAAAACACTGCGAGAAAAAGACAACTTAATGAAAGAATATTACAAATAAGGTCTTTATTTATTATTAAACATACATCAATATTATTTCCAGACCATTCAAATTTACATTCATATTTCATGCTTCTTTGTCACTCTCTCCTTTTCAGGTAATGAATAATGATGGCTTTAAAATAACAAAAAATTTTTTTTTTTTTTTTTTTTTTTTGGCAAGCTGACATTTATATATGATTTACACTGTAACTGATTTCTCATAATGTATGGATGACACGCAATGTAGTCTGTAAAATATATATATATATATATATATACATATATATATATATATATATATATATATATTATATATATATTATATATATATATATATATATATAATATATATATATATATATATATATATATATATCTATATATATATAATATATATATATGAGAAATATTAGCATTGCGAAGAAATTTTTCGAATCTGCAAACATTTGAAGAAAAAGTAAAAACATCATTATAATTTGTTATTGTAGAGTTAAATGATAATTAATTCTTTACGAATAGTTTCTCCTATTTTCAGATTTATTTATTACATAAACCATTAAAAAAAAAAAAAAAAAAAAAAGAAACATACAGATTGTCACACTGAAACTTTTTCTATCATTTCCCAACATTTTCCCTCAGAATAGATGATTTAGTGAATGTTTTAGAAAGGTCGAGAGGAT
>SEYY01023931.1:0-5000 GCA_009176605.1 Armadillidium nasatum | reverse complement strand
AAAGGAAACATAATTAATTGACTCTCTTCTCCTTATTTCATGACACTTATTCCAGTTTATTTTCTAAGTTTTGAGTTCTCCCTTCATCGACTACTTTTTCTTATTTGTTTTTCTTTCTCAAATTGGATTTTTTTTCCCCTTTTGACAAGCATTAACTCTCACTCTCTCTCACGATATATACCGATATATATATATATATATATATATATATATATATTATATATATATATATATATATATATATATATATATATATATATATATATATATATATATATATATATATATATATATATATTGTAAAGTCTGACCCCCTAAACCCTATTGTTAATTAGTGTTTCTTGTTAAGAGTTTAGTTGCCAATTACAGAATAAAAATAAGTGATTAAAACAAATTCCAAATCTTGTGAAATCAATAAAAGAGGCTTGTTTTATAATATATTTATTTATAAAAGATATTTACAAAGAATTATTCAATAATGGTAAGCGTGACAAGAGCAATCTTTAAGGCATTGATTAAATTTAAAATACTAGTTATACAAAGGGATATATTTAAGTTAAGGGTAATAAACTCTTAGATTATTGACTATTTAGAACACAAACGTTCTAACATCTGAAGAGGCGAATCTTCCTCTTTCAGTAAGGCTGAGATATTCACACTAATATCTCCTTTAAGATATAGTCTCGACAGAGAGTCAAACTTCTCTCCTTTATATCTTATCCTTAATAGCTTATCTGCAATTTTAGAACTATAAAGTCAGTTTAGATACTGACCGATGATTAGCTCTAATCATCTTATAATCTACTCAATAGTCAATCTAAAGAGTTTAGAGAATCAAGTCTATCTGCTCTCTATTAGAAAGCAAATGTACTTTCTAAAGTGGCTTGAGAGTTTATCTTCTCTCAATTTGGAAGGCAAAGTTACCTTCTAAAGTAGCTTAAATTCTGACAAATCTTGGGTTATATATCACTACTTTTTATGTAATCAAATTTTATAAACAAATCATAATTTAAATATTTACAACCTTAATTTTAATAAAATAAAATAATATAATTTTTTAAAATATAATTAAATTTTTTAATAATTTCCTAAAATGAAGGATAACTAAATTAAAATTATATTTATATAATAAAAATATAAGAAAAAGCGATTTATTTTATCAAAAATAATAAAAGAAAATACACTGAATTATTAAGTCTAAATCCTAACAAATAATAATAATAAATAAATAAAAGATATAAATGTGAAGCTTAAAAACTAAAATATGTGTGTTATTGAGAATCCTTATATTTATACTTAATTAATGATTTAGGAAATATCAAATACGCCCTTAAGGAATGGCAACACTTCAGGTTTGACTAGATACGTTTGAAAACTATGCCGTTATTCGGACTTGTGCTTATACCTTAGACCTCGCTGGTTTTAAGAATTAAAATGTAATTGTGTTGTAAAAATTCGCCTACATTGACTTAAGAAATCTTCCAGGACGTAATGTATTAACTATTTAAACTAATATAGCCTAATTGTAGTTATATATTCTTTAAACCTTAGGTAAGAGTTTTTATAAAGCTTTGTGAAAGAAGCTGGGGCCTAACTTGAGCTACTCTTCCCTGATACCTTTTAAAGCTTACTATTTGTATTAAATTGACTTTTGATTCTTGGGTTGGGTTAGTTTATTAACTTGAATTGTATGATTGACGTGAATCACTGTTTAATCTATAGGCCTTGGGTTTTGGATCAGAGATTTAAGTTCTTGCTTGGGTTTATGTATGTTTCTACATTTGTGTAAAGTTACTTTAAAATTTACTTATGCGCTTAACAAAGGCCCACATCCAAGTATAAATTACTTTTGAAATCAAGTAAATCCAATTTCATTATAGAATTTACAGAAAATTAAATGGTTAGTTCTTTATAATTTTTTTTTATTAATTATGTGGCAAGGTGTTTTTCCGGCAAAAGAGTCCATATTTTTACAATATATCCCAATATCAATTGGACTTAAATATTTTTTTATGACTCCCAAATTTTAGATTGCTAATGTGCACATAATCATTAAATATATATATATTTATAATATATATATATATATATATATATATATATATATATTATATATATATAATATATATAATATATATTATATATATATATATATATTACTCAAAGTTTTATTTATGACTAAAAATGAAATAGTTCTTAAACGTATATCTGGAAACAGCAACTTTTGTCTTTTTCGGAGACAAGAAACATGAAAACGAATTTTCTTACCTACAATTGTGCTTCCTATGGCAACTACTACTGCTTACTACTACTACTATTTTATTTTTCTAAAAAAATTAATCGATAATGATGATAAGTAATGAAATTAATTTTATATTTTCTTCTTCTCTTCTTCTTCTTTCTTCTTCTTCTTCTTATATTGTATTTATTTTATTATTTTATTATTATCATTATTATTATTATTATTTATTATTTTATTATTATTATTATTATTATTATTATTATATATTATTATTATTTTATTATATTATTATTATTATTATTATTATTATTTATTATTATTATTTAGGAACTCAATATCAGCTTTTGATTTAATAAAAGTTTTACATTTGATTTCCAAATTTATAAATAGTTCTTCTTTAAAATTATCTTGAGAACAATATAGCAGAAGTAGAAAGTATATTTATTGTATTCTCCTGACGCTTTTCGTCTCTGCACTTGAGACATTTTCAGAGGAAGTTCTTTCAATAATTAATGAGTGTTATTTAATTAAAGTATGCATTTTGTAATTATTTAATTCAAATAATATTAAATTTCATTGATAATTCTTTAAATTTTACTAATTTCAGGTCTACGGTTCTTAATGTAAAATGCCTCCGCTATTTTCAATTTTAGCACTTCACACGACGTATAATGTTCTAAAATGTTTAGAGATATTAGGTATAGTTGACATACCATGCGTTGTGTTAATTTAAATCACACTCATTCATTATTGAAAGAAGTTCCTCTGAAGATGTCTCAAGTGCAGAGACGAAACGCGTCAGGAAAATACAATAAATATACTTTCTACTTCTGCTGTAGATTGTTTTCAAGGATAATTTTAAAGAAGTTAAACTATGTTCAAAGATAACTATTTAGAAATTTGGAAACCAAATGCAAAACTTTTATTAAATCAAAAGCTGATATTGAGTTCCTAAATTATTGCAAAGTTAATCAGCTGTTCCCAAAATTTTTGAATATAAGACTTTATAAAAAAGAACTACAGAATGATAAACTAACAAAAGATTTTAAACTCAAACTTCTTGTAGGTGAAATAAAAGAAATGGAATTAAAAAATTTAAATCTAAAAATTCAAACAGTACAAGATCTAATTAAATTGAAGAGATCAACTAATTTTGTTCCTTAAAAGACAACTTTCTGATCTTAATAATGACATAAGATTTAAACACATCTCGAAACTACAAAACATGCATGGTAGCGACTTTATCCTAAAAGATGATAAATTGTATATTATTAACTTATCGAATTACGACCTAAACGCAGAAGAAACAGCAGTTCTCAACAAAGGTCTTAACTTCGGATTAAAAACTACGAGTAGTAAAATAGAGAAATCTATTGAAGTCGAACAACTGTTTAATAACATTATACAAAAAGAACAAATTTCTAAAACCATTTCTGTTAACAATTATGACCATTTGAAAGCTAAGCTTAAAACATTTTCATTTTCATTCCTAAAGGACAAGAATTATGATAACCTCACCAAAAACGAAAAAACAACGATTTTGAACCTTAAGAATAACAATGATATAGTCATTAAACGCCCAGATAAAGGAGGTGGTGTTGTAATTCTAAACAGATCTGATTATGAAGACAAACTCCAAGCTATGCTCAATGACACTACTAAATTTAAAATAACCTCTGACAAAACTAACAGTGCAACTAAAAACAATATAAATATAATTCATATGAAGTAAAAAACAAAACAATTCCGAATAAGATCAAAAGAATGGCTTTATAATTTAGGTCATATATATGGATTACCTAAAATACACAAAACCCGGAAAACCCACCTTTAAGACCATAATATCTATGTGTGGCACAGTTACACATGAAATTGCCCAATACCTCAACAGTATTATTAGACCATATTTAAATAATTCTTTTATAGTTAAATCAAATATGAGACTTTAGAAATTATCAAATTTGAAACTTGGAGACACAGATGTATTCGCTTCACTTGAGTAGAATCGTTGTTTACAAATGACCAGTTTTGAAACCTATGATATAATATAATAATTTTCTTACTCAAACACTATGTCCCCAGAATATCGGAACAAATTGAGAAACCGTTTATGATTTCGTACCAAACCGATTTAAATTTAAAGGAAATATATACCTACAAATTGATGAAGTGACAATGGGCTCACCACTTGGACCAACGTTTGCGACTCTACATGGCTAATCTGAAATTAAATTCTGAGAGAAATAACAATTTAACCAGTATTTTACATAAGATATGTTGATGACACCCTTACTGCCTTTAGGAACTTGAATAACATACATCAATTTATCAATAGATTACAAGAGTTATCATGTTTGAAATTTACTTGTGAAACAAGCATCAATAATACTATTAATTTTTTAGATATTAAAATCACTGTAAATCATGATGGAACATTGTCTACGGGAATACATGTCAAACCCACTGACAATGGCATGTATATGAACTATGGGTCCTACTCACCTAATATTTATAAAACATCTATTGTTAAAACTCTAGTTTACCGAGCATATAACACTTGTTTTGATTAAGCATCCTTCGACAAAGAAATCATTCGCATTAGACAAAATTTAATTAACTGTGACCATCTACAATATTTGATTGAGAACCTAATAAACAAAATCCTTTCGAAATTATACACTAAAGAAAATAATAATAACCAAAAGAGCTACATAAATTTTTTTTTAAAACTCAAAATGCTAACGATTTTGATAAAGAA
>SEYY01023930.1:122500-126633 GCA_009176605.1 Armadillidium nasatum | reverse complement strand
CATGTATGTGTGTGTGTACAATGAAACTACTACTACTTCAACATTTAGAACATCACAACTGAAATTTTATTTAAATATTATTTTTATTTACATACTTCGGATGTATATACTTAAAGGGTTGCCTTTTGAATGATCATCAATGTATTTGGATTCCATATTCCTAGGTAACGTCTTTCATTTTCTGACATAGCTAAATGGGAAGGTTTCCCATGTTCGTCAGACCCATCGCCGAAGTTTTATGGGAAAAATTGAAGATGGGAGTCCTATAAGTGTATTTTTAGAGACACGTAACATTCCATGTCTTTGTAGTTTTGAAGAAGGTCAGTGACATGTTCCCTGTAATTATCAAGCTTGCAGTTTAATAGAAAGCTTGTGCAACTTTTTTGAAAGATGGCCATGCGACCTTTTGTGCATAATATTTTTACTTTTTTTTGTATCTTTCATAACCTCCTTTATCTGATGACCTACAAATATGCCCCCCTTTATTTTAGTTTTGGAAATTTGTCCTTGAAAAACAGAAATGTTTCCTCAATTTCACAATGTCACACTTCCATTGTTTTTAAAAAATTCTTAAACAAACCCTTAACTCTTAAAATTTTTTTAAAAATGTCCAAGACTGTGAGTTGTTTTCAGGTCTAGCAAGTAACTGATACCACGGAATCGTAAAGAACTGGCTAAGAAAGAGAGTAATCTTGTTTTGGTTAGTTCTTGTTGATACTCTAGTTCCTTTTATCTCAGATATCTAGCAGAAATAAAGTTGTAATCCAATAAAGATGGATACCACTTTCAAATCTCTACTTAACTTCCAAGAATATTTTTCTTATTATATGATCAATAGCAGAGGCTTCATGTTTTTATGTGACTGCAGTGTACCAATCTCTCACGTGACTATTCCTACATCATCCACATACAACTCCTAGTTCTTCACCCATATTTACATCTCCATGTATGATAAAAAGCAGTGGCGATAATACTTCTCCCTATCTGACTTCCGACTTCACCGGAAACTACTCACTTGTACCATATGCTGTTCTAACCGCATTAACAGTACTTACATACATGTTTCTTATAACTCGTACCAACTTTAAATCTATTCCAAAATACTGATCGTTAAGAGCTTCCCACATCTTGCCTCTTGGTACAGTGTCGAAGGCCTTCTCCATGTCTATAAACACTACGTACATTTCTCTGACCCATTCCCAGTTCTTTTCAAGCAGCATCTTCAAACTAAAGATGAAACACACTGCACTTCTCCCAGGTATAAAACCATATTGTGCCTCTTTAACCTCTTTTACACACTTTCTCTAAGCCTACTCTCCAAAATTCTCTCCTATATTTTTCTCGCATGAGACAGGAGAGATATGCCTCTATATTTTTCACATTTCCTCTTATCGCTTTTTTTTTTTTTAAATGGGCATATTATGGCCTTTTTTCACTCCATCGGTATTCATTCCTCATTCCATGCCCTGTTAAAGATTCTTAGCAACCATCGCATTATGTCTTCACACTCCTTACATATTTCAGATGGTAAGTCGTTACAGCCTGCACTCTTTCCATTTTTCACTTTTCGTACTGGTAGTTTTACCTTCTTGAGAGTAATCGGTCTCTCCTCCTCAGTTGGCACCATCCGTTCAAGTTTATAATCTGCATCCGTTCCATTAGTATTATGTAATTCATTAAAATAGTCTCTCCACTTGTTCCTGATACCCATCAGTTCCAAAGTCAGCCCTCTATCCTCACCCTGTATGGAATGCGAGGCAATGGATTCATCTCTGTCCATTTTTTCTCGCCATATTGTAAGTTTCATTTGTTAGTTCCCCACATGTCTTGTTCTAGTTGTTTTCCTATCCACTCCCACATCTTATTTTTAGCAGCCCTTTTTCTATCTTTTTATCTTTTTCTATCTTTTCCTATCCGCACTGTTACTACACACCACATATTCTAGTCTTGCTTCTGGCGTTCTTCTCTTTAATCATTTCCGAAATGATTGATTTTTTTTGTGTTTCAAGTTGCTTAACTTCGTCGATCTACCATTCTGTCTTCTTCCTCTTCACCATGCCAACCCTCTTGACTCTCAGAACATTTCTAGCATATTCTCCCACTTCAGTTGTGAAGCGTATCCTATACACTTAAATACACTCCTCCTATACACTTAAATATTCCTTTCCATCTACAGGTACATATCTGCCTGGATCATCCCTCAGTCAGTCGCCGTATATATATATATATATATATATATATATATATATATATATATATATATATATATATATATATATATATATATATATATATATATATATATATATATATATATATATATATATATAATATATATATATATATATATATATATATATATATATATATATATATATATATATATATATAATATATATATATATATATATATATATATATATATATATATATATAATATATATATATATTTTTTTTTTTTTTTTTTTTTTTTAAAATATATTTTAAAATAACCCAATAGTAAAATGAAAATTTTTTACAAACGTTTTCGGGATTTCCCAAATCAAAAAATTAAAAAGTTAAAAAAGTTAAAAAAGTTAAAAAAGATAAAAACGGAGTCCAGCTCCAAGAAAAAAGATTAAAGTATATTATCATCATATTCTAGATATATATGTATATATATATATATATATATATATATATATATATATATATATATATATATATATATATATATATATATATATATATATATATATTATATATATATATATATATATATATATATATATATATATATATATATATATATATATATATATATATATATATATATATATATATATATATATATATATATAATATATATATATATATATATATATATATATATATATATATATATATATATATATATATATATATATATTATATATGTATATATATATATATATATATATATATATATATATATATATATATATATATATATATATATATATATATATATATATATATATATATATATATATATATAATATATATATATATATATATATATATATATAATTATATATATATATATAATATAGTATATACTAATATATATATAATATATATATATATATATATAATATATATATATATATAATATAGCTGCTCGTAGCTCAGGCGATCGAGCACTCGTGATAGCAATCGAGAGGTCCAGGGTTCGAGGCCTGGCCGGAGCGGGAATGTGAGCGATTTCTTTTGCGCAAGCTCCGAATGACTCAGTCGTTAAACGAGTACATCAGTGGAGTGCTCTTGCCACTGATGGGAATAATTCTCCGGCATCCGCGATAGGCCTGGCCCAGCCAGCGTATCCGCCGTGGGCCCTTGAAATCCCAGATCTTCCTCGAAAGATCCACTGACAGGACTTAGTCCTACCTGGGGGAGGTGATTTATATATATATATATATATATATATATATATATATATATATATATATATATATATATATATATATATATATATATATATATATATATATATATATATATAATAATATTACCTTCCAGGTAGGACTAAGTCCTGTCAGTGGATCTTTCGAGGAAGATCCATGGTTTCCTTGGAATCCAGGGATCTATATATATATATATATATATATATATATATATATATATATATATATATATATATATATATATATATATATATATATATATATATATATATATATATATATATAATAATAATCACCTTCCCCCAGGTAGGACTAAGTCCTGTCAGTGGGATCTTTCGAGGAAGATCCATGGATTCCTTGAATCCCAGGGATCTTCCTCGAAAAATCCCACTGACAGGACTTAGTCCTACCTGGGGGAAGGTGATATATATATATATATATATATATATATATATATATATATATATATATATATATATATTATATATATATATATATATATATATATATATATATATATATATATATATATAACTTGCTTAAATCTTAAATATAAAGTTTTTTATTTAATAAAAAAGTTGACAAAATTTTATTACTTTCACAAGAATGTTAAAAATGTTTTTGGACTTTCTTTACTAAGTTATTAATTTTACGAAAAATTCTCTAGGTTAACCTACTATATATATATATATATATATATATATATATATA
>SEYY01023930.1:112500-117500 GCA_009176605.1 Armadillidium nasatum | reverse complement strand
TATATATATATATATATATATATATATATATATATATATATATATATATATATATATATATATATATATATATATATATATATATATATATATATAAATGCATGTCTGGTACAGTAAAATCTTCAAACTATTCAAATAGGATTAACAAATGATTTTTTTTTTCATAAAGCTTGAAATTTTTCAAAGTTTTTACAATGTTTCGTTGTAGATATTTTCCCTTTTTTTCTTTTATCACTTCAGGATACATTGTATTTCATAGTTGTATTTGTGTTACTATTAGTATTATTTTGTGTATTGTATTAGCAATTTAAGGCTATTTATTTAAAATTCATTAAGTAATTTCAGTTCAATTAATAAATAATAATAATAATAATAATAATAATAATAATAATAATAATAATAATAATAATAACAATAACAATAATTATAACAATCATACCGATAATAATAACAATAATAATAACATTAAATAATAGTAATAATTACTTGCCTATTATAATTAGGTAATATACATTTATTTCATTAATTTAATTTACTAGTTTTAATATTTTTGTTTTGTTTATAAATTTATTTTTTATTTTTTATTTTCTTCCAGTATTTCAATTTAGAATGACAACTTTAAAAATTTTGTCTATTCATCAAAATGTACGAGACTAGTGAGAATCTTCCATCAGACATATATAAAAAGTCTTGAAAGAAATAACTGATTGTAAAAAAAAAAAAAAAAAAAAAAAAAAAAAAAAAAAAAAAAAAAAAAAAAAAAATAAAATACACTGAATTGTATCTCAATATGTATAAATAAAATATAGAGACAAGAAAATAATTTAGGAAGAAGAGGAAGAATCCCCGAGGAAGGATTGACACTCTTTCAAATGAAGAAAGATTTCTAAAGGAATAGATAAAGCAAAAGTAGGAGAGAGAGAAAGAGAAAAAAAGAGAATGTGAAAGGAGAAAGATGGAAGATAAAGATAAAGAAAGAAGAAAAAGAAATAAAATATATAGAAATAGAAAATCACTCGAACGAAATGGAAAAAACTACCGAAAATGGAATCCGAAGTCATTCTTCTTCCATAAAGAAAATTTCTTCCTGTCATTTTCAGGATTGTTCTCTCCCAATTCCTCCGAACACAATTTCATCTTTCTCCCCAATTCAACTTTGAGGAGAAATGAATTTTCTCAAGTGTCTTCCGTAGCGACTCTACTAATTTCATTCTATTTAATTTGATACCTACAGAAGAGACGAAAAGTCGTATGTATTTATATGTATACCTTGTTATATACACATTGGCATTTAATCATACTTAACACAAACTTGGAAAAAAATACTTTGTTGTAAAATTTTATTTTATATAGGTTCACTTTATATATATATATATATATATATATATATATATATATATATATATATATATATATATATATATATATATATATATATATATATATATATATATATATATATATATATATATATATATATAATATATATAATATATAATATCCTAATATATATATATATATATATATATATATATATATATATATATATATATATATATATATATATATATATATATATATATATATATATATATATATATATATATATATATATATATATATATATGGCACGGCGTAGTAGGCGCAAGACCAATAAAGTAAAATGGAATATGGCAATAGGTAAAATGGAGTTTGGCAAAATAATTTTACCATTTATTGACTTTTATTTCATACCATCATGCTTCCCACAATACACAAGAGTGTCTATTGGCTTCATATAACACTTACTCTAGGCACACAATAAATATAAAAATGAATACCAAAGATGAAGCATCTATTAAACCACTCATTAGATTTCCAGAGATAATCCACTGTTAATCTTTGTTCACATAATTACTTGGAATTTGGAGATCTAATGCGATCAGTTCGTTGTCACAACATATTTTGTATACTTGGCTCAGATACCGTTCGTTCTTTTCTTATTAGTTTCTACAACATTCAGACTGGTTTATCAAATTTCTTCTTTGTTGAACACATAATCTATCTTCCCCTAGACTTTACTCTTTATTTTTCACAGTAACTTCAAGTATTTGAAGTCACTTTATATATATATATATATATATATATATATATATATATATATATATATATATATATATATATATATATATATATATATATTAATATATATATATATATATATATATATAATATATATATATATATATATATATAATATATATATATATATATATATATATATATATATTATATATATATATATATATATATATATATATATAAATATATATATTATATATATATATATATATATATATATATTATATATATATATATATATATATATATATATATATATATATATATATATATATATATATATATATATATATATATATATATATATATATATATATATATATATATATATATATATATATATATATATATATATATATATATATATATATATATATATATATATATATATATATATATATATATATATATATATATATATATATATATATTATATATATATATATATATATATATATATATATATATATATATATATATATATATATATATATATATATATATATATATATATATATATATATAGTTAGCTTCTAATATGAATGAGAATGTATAATTTTTCCTGCACGATAATTAAGCTTTTCTGTACTATTAATTTTAAATTTTCACGAGCGCTTGATGTAGGGAATTCCTCTGTTATTCTTCTATTATTTACCTACTTTTTAATTATTATTTTATTTTGAATTATATACTTTTTAATTCTTAGTATTTTTATTTGGCTTTAGCTGTATTTTTTTTTCGAACCCATTCCCCTCTAGGACTGTATTTATAAATTTAACTTTCAAAGAATTTGGAACGTCAATTTTAAATTAATTAAAAAAAAAATTAATAATAAATTTTCATCATATATAAATTTCATAAATGAATAAATTATTTAAATTAATCAATCATAAATTAGCGGTGATAAAACCGAGGTAAAAAGCATAAACACATGACTAATAAATATTAGTCATTAAAAAAAGGGGTGAATGCTGAAATCAGAGGTTCCCACACTTTTATTTCCTTGTGGACCCCTGAACTCTAATTTTGCGTATGTGGACCCCTGAACCCTAACTTTGCGTAAGTGGACCCCCGAACCTTAACTTTGCGTATGTGGATCTCTGACCCCTAACATTGGGTATGTGGCTCTCTGACCCCTAACTTTGTGCATGTGGACTCCCTGAACCCTAACTTTGAGTATATGAACCCCCTGACCCCTAACGTTGCGTATGTGAACCCCCTGAATTCTAACTCTGCGTATATGAACACCCAAATACTCCTATGTAATATTACTAAATGAAATATTAATTTGTAGGTTAGTAAAAAAGACCCTTGAGGACCGCCTCAAAACACCTGTGGGTCCCTGGTGTCCATGCGGACCCTTGGGTCTATGTGATTCCCTGGGGGTCTATGCGGACCCCAGTTGGTAATTGCTGGTGTAAATGAATAAAGGTAATTTCTATTTTAAGGGTTATTTTTTTACTTTAATTGCCATGATGACTATTATACGAATTTATCATTTATTATTATTTTTAAAATTATTATTATTTATTATTATTATTATTATTAGAATTATTAGTATTTATTATTATTATCAGAATTTTTTCCCTCTTTCAAAAAATGTTAAAATATTTTGAATTCGGAAAGTTTAAGATACTTCTGGAATATTTAGGACAGTGTAGGACATTGTAGGACAGTTTATGACAGTGTAGGACAATTTAGGAAAATTCGAATAGTTATGAAATTAAACTATACTATAAATCCTAGGAAAGTTAAAATAACTCTGAGTGTAACATAACTTTCAAATTGATACATAAATGAAATTAAACTCAAATTGAGTTCAAATAACTCAAATTTATGAGTGCACGTAACTCTCAAATTGATTATATTAAAGAAATTAGACTCAAATTGAGTTCAAATTACTCAAATTTATGAGTATACGTAACTCTCAAATTGATTATATTAAAGAAATTAAACTCAAATTAAGTTCAAATAACACAAATTTATGAGTGCACGTAACTCTCAAATTGATTATATTAAAGAAATTAAACTCAAATTAAGTTCAGATAACTCAAATTTATTACAAATATGAAACTGAATTCAGATTTTGAGTACTTAACTCAAATTGCGTTTAGATAACTCTCAAATTGATTAAATATATGACGAAGAACAAATTTATTTCAGATAACTCAAATTGATTACTCACATTAAATTAGACTCAAATTTTGTGTTTATTAACTAAATTGAGTTCAGGAAACTCTCAAATTGATTGAAATTTCGAAACCGAACTCAAATTTTAAGTAAATTAACTCAAACTAAGCTTAGATAACTTTCGAATTAATCACATACATGAAACTTTGGATAAATCATTAGCCATCTTACAAGATTGCGAACAGTCCCTAAGTTAGAAGAAGGGCTGAAAAATCAGTGAAATAGGGAAAAAAGCTACCAATTGACTGAAAACATTGGTAGCCATCTCGACGATCTGTAAATGAAATTCCAGATGATTCTCTGTAAATGAGATTTAAGATGATTATCTGTAAATGAGATTCCAAATGATTCTCTGTAAATGAGATTCCAGATAATTCTCTGTAAATGAGATTCCAGGTGATTCCCTGTAAATGAGATTCCAGATGATTCTCTGTAAATGAGATTTAAGATGATTCTCTGTAAATGAGATTCCAAATGATTCTCTGTAAATGAGATTCCAGATAATTCTCTGTAAATGAGATTCCAAGTGATTCCCTGTAAATAAGATTCCAGATGATTCTCTGTAAATGAGATTTAAGATGATTCTCTATAAATGAGATTCCAGATGATTCTCTGTAAATGAGATTTAAGATGATTCTCTATAAATGAGATTCCAGATAATTCTCTGTAAATGAGATTTAAGATTTAAA